>VXBW01004509.1:423205-443017 GCA_013400375.1 Thinocorus orbignyianus
GGGGTGGTGTTGCGGGCGGGGGGGGGGTGGTCTGATGGGGGCGTGTCCCCGGGAGGGGGCGTGTCCAAGGCAGGGCCGTGTCGCCCCGCCCCCCCCGCTCTGCCCACCATCACGCCACCGGCGCCGCTGTCCCCGCCCCCCTGCNAGGTACAGGCGCTCCGTCCTCTGTCCTACCGGGCACCCCAGCCCGCCCCCGCTATCCGCCCCTCACCCCTCTGTTCTTCCCCACGTAGGTTCCAGCGTCTGGACTTTGTGTACCTCAATGCTGGGATCATGCCCAACCCACACGTGAACTTCAAGGCTCTCTGGCATGGGCTCCTCACGGGGTAGGAGATGCTGGGGGGGTCTGGGTCCCGGCTTGGGGGCACTGTGGGGCGCTGGCAGCAGNGGCGTCGCGCAGGGGCGGACGCTTATAGGGCGGCGGGAGGCGGTGGGGCAGGGGCGTCCGTCATGGAGCGAGTGGTGCTGGTGACCGGCGCCAGCNCAACCCACACGTGAACTTCAAGGCTCTCTGGCATGGGCTCCTCACGGGGTAGGAGATGCTGGGGGGGTCTGGGTCCCGGCTTGGGGGCACTGTGGGGCGCTGGCAGCAGCATCACTGCCGAGGCATGCCCTTGGGTCCAGGGCTGAAGACCCTGTCTCCCTTCCCCAGCACGACACACAGCACATCCTTGAGGGACGCTTGGCCTTGCGTGGGGTGGGTTTGACATCTGGGTGAAGTGCTGGGGTGCTCCAAGGCTCCCAGTGCTCTGTCTGATCCCTGGGGTGAGGCTGGCTGTGTGTAGGGGCAAGAATTCACCCAAAACCTGCGTGTTCTTCCATTAGGCATTGAGCATAAAGCGCTGCTGTGTTCCTGGTGAGGTGAGGTTTGTCCCCCCGGATCTCCTTGCTGTTCTTTTGGTTCTGCTGTAGGCTTTTGTAGTTGTTCTCAGCTGTGCATCACAGCATCCCGGTAATCTAATTGTTGATGCTTGTTCTATAAGTACTGTGGGGATAAGCATTGTTATTCTATAAGCAACGTGGGGAAGTCGAGCCAGGGAGCAAAGTCATCAGTGTTTAGTCTAATAGTTGTTGAGGTGTTGAACACAGATGCTAGGCTTGCTTTCCCTGTCTGAATTAGACACAGCCCTAGGGCTTAGTTCCATGCTGGAGCTTGGCTTTGTTACCTGAATGTGAAATCAAAGAACAAGACTTTTTTTTTTGGTACTTTACTGTGATGAAGTGAAGCAAGGGACACACCTTCTCTGGTCTAGTCACTGTAGAGACATTTGTAGGTAAAGAGGCTGGGATGCTCTGTAAACTTTTTCTAGCCGCTGTTTTTCATGGATTAATGGAACTCTTGAAGGTGAAACTAGAGTCTGTGTGGAGGCTGTGAGGTGAGATGTTTCTGATGGACCAAAGTGAGGGAAGAGTAGATGCCTCTCAGCAATGCTTTTCTTTGACTCCTCTCCTTGGCTTCCAGGAAACTGATTCACATGCTGACCACTGCGGAAGGCGTAATGACCCAGACGGACAGGCTTAATGGGGATGGACTGCAGGAGGTGTTCGCTACCAACCTCTTTGGACACTTCATCCTGGTGAGGCTGCATATGAAGATTGAGCCCTTAGTCTGGTGGTTGATGTGGGTCGGGGTGTATACAGGTGGTACTGATGAATGAGTTCTCTCCCACAGGTTCAGGTGCTGATGCAGACCACAGATATGGAATGATAAGACAAAGGTCTCAGGCTTTTTTAAAATAGCAATAAATGGTTCTTGTTGCAAGGATTAATATAGTCTCAGGGTTACTTTAGTTAGTCAACAGATAGATGTAAACCATTTGTAGTTCTCTCTCTCTGGGGTGAATATCAAGACTTGACTGTAGTCAATTCTGAAGTGCTCAACTGAGCTATGTCAGAGAATGGTGGCTGCTTGTAAGTATTCCTGGTGGACCCTGGGCTGAAGTTATACCTGAGCAACAGCTGTGTTTGGCTGGTCTAGTGAAGATTGGAGAAGACCAGGAAAGTCGAGATAAGCTCATGGCTTTTGAGAGCTGCAAAGCTATACTGCAAGATGTGAAATTACTGTGTTAAATAAGCTTACAATTACTTTGTCAGGTTCGTCAACTTGAGTCTCTACTCTGCGGTAACGAAAAGCCCTCACGACTCATCTGGACCTCTTCCAGCAATGCCAGGGAGTCTGCCTTCAGCCTTTCTGACTATCAGCATGCCAAGGGGCAGGAATCATACAGTTCCTCCAAATATGCTACTGACCTGACGAGTGTGGTTCTGAACAGGAAATTTAATAAGCAGGTGACTATGGGGTTTGCATGTCTGAAGAAACCTAATGAGCTCCTGCTACATAGAACTATTATTGCATTGTTGTTACGCGGTTGCATTCGTTCATAGCAATCTGATACGTTCACGTATGCACGTGTAAGACTTAAACATGGTGCAGGTTGAACTGGTGGTGTGAGTGGTGGGGAGTCTGCTAGAGAGATTGCTTCTGGGGTTCTTGACAGAAACACTTCTGAAAGCAGATTTTTGGAATGGTCCCTGTCTTGTAGACTCTCTGTCTCTTTAGACCAAAGAATTGGTCTTAAGGAGCCAAGAGCTGCTGCTCTTTTCAGATGTACTTGCCTATGAGAACAAGGCTGCTCAGGCAGCTTTGTCTGCAAGCACTTGAGGTGTAGACTCTGCTGCCTCTCCTGATGGTTCCATGCTGCTTTTCAGCTTTGTCACACTAAGACTTACTTACAACCCGTCTGCCCCGTCACAAGGGACTGCCAGATTTTGTTGGCAGCCCTAGTCCAGTGATAGCAATTTCAGTCTCCTGAAGTACTTCAGGACAAAGTGGATTAGTCATAGAAAGCTGAACCCTTACCTCTTAAAGGTGCATTTGCTTTTATCTGAGCTGAGTTGTAATGTGTGGGATGACTGCAGATGCTGCTGAGCCACATGTAGACTGCGGCCCAAAGTTGTGGTGTGTTGGGAGGCTGTGCCTTCTGTCTCGTAGGCTTGCAACGGGCACAGGTTAACTGAGGATCTCCAATTTGGACCTCTTGGAAATCACTACATCTAATAGTTCTCCAGTAACTTTAGAGAGGAGAGCATCTACTCTTAATGGGTCTCTCTACTCGCCTTCCTAGTGCTTCTCAGCAAGAAAATGAGGGAAGGAGTATGATGCATTCTTAAATTGTGTTGTGTTTCCATGCTGACTCAGTTTCTTCTCTGCAGGGTCTGTATTCCAGTGTTGTTTGTCCTGGTCTTGTTATGTCTAACATGACCTACAGAATTCTGCCAGTTTTTCTCTGGAAGCTGCTAATGCCCATTATGTGGTTGGTAAGTGAATCTTTGGATGCTCTTAAGATGAGCTAGCTCTGCTGTGATACACTTCAGCTCAAGTGATGTGTGGGGTGCTTCTTGCTCCCGATGCTGCTGTACAGTTCTTCCTTCTGTTGGACTGGGCAGGCTCTCCCTTCTGTAAGCCTTCCCTTTAGTACCTTGGGGCTCTGATTTCCAAACTGAATGTTGGGGTTTGGTGCTGGGTGTAGAGGTGGGGTCAGCCCTTCAGCCACAGCTGTGTCTGTCGACCTTTAGAAGCTTTGCCAGCCTGCCATGAGCTTATGAAACACTTATTTTGGCAGTAGTAGAGCTCAGGACAAAAGTTGGCCTCTGTGCTTTGAAATTCTCATTGGTTTTGGAACAGACTGTATTTTTTTGGTGTTCTTCATTCCATCCCTCTAGAAAGCAGTGGCTGCTGCTGTCTTCTTTCCATACCCTTGGAAAGCAAAGCCTACTGCTTTCTGCTTCTTCCCCTATTTCCCCAAAACTTTCCTTGCCTTTCTTCCTCTGCGCTTCAGTTGTTCAGGTTCACTACAGTTCCATCTCTGTATGCAGGCTGCCTGCTCTAAGTCTTGATGCTCTTGCTGCAAGACTGGCCTTTTTGCCCCAGCTGGCAGCAGCTGATCCTGAAGGATCACGTTTCCCCTGGCTGTGGAAAGGCAATGCCTTCTCACTTATCCTCAAGACTGGCAGTGTGGCAGATTCTCTCTGACTTCCACCTGATGTGCTCTTGAGAGCATTCCAGAAGAGGTGCTTGCAAGGCATTCATGTCACCCTCTGCCTCTTGCTTTGGGGGTGAGCTCTCTGTGGGGGCATGGAGTGAAGTTACTCATCTGGTGGGTAGCTCCAGAGACCAGAGTTTGTGGTGATAAAGGGGTGATTTAGTTTATAAGTGTGCAGTGTTACCTGTAGTCAACTCT
Organism: Thinocorus orbignyianus; assembly: GCA_013400375.1. Classification (NCBI taxonomy): domain Eukaryota; kingdom Metazoa; phylum Chordata; class Aves; order Ciconiiformes; family Thinocoridae; genus Thinocorus; species Thinocorus orbignyianus. Next base: position 427,447 of record VXBW01004509.1, read on the forward strand.
GAGAAGTGTTTCTGCCTCTGGTAAATGGTCTGATGTGGCTGAACTGCAAGAGGGCTTGCCAAAGAAACTTTGGACCAAAATAAAGATTCTGGCATGTACTACTCTTCTCCTCAGATCCGCTTTTTTGCCAAAACTTACACTCTGACACCGTATAATGGAGCAGAAGCTCACGTAAGTAGTTAACAACTTGGTTTTAATCTTCTTCCCTTCTGGGTAGCTCTTCCAGTGTTTGCTGGCTTGAACAAAGAGTCTCTGCCAGGCTGGGTGGGTGGGTGCTGTAGTTGCCTCCGAACAGTTTATGGCAGTGAGTGCTGGGGGACCAACTGTGACCAGGGCTGATCCAACAGGTGGTGCTTTATGCCCTTCATCAATGAAATAAATGATTTTGGAAAAACACTGTGTTTCTTCTCAGTCAGGGAGGATGCTGCTGTCCCTGTTGGCACTCGAGCAACCATAGACATACAGGCACAGGGACCAGGGGTGGGTAATGCAGGGTACAGTGTGCATCAAGAACAGTGGTAAGTGAGTTTAGCCACACAAATTGCTTTAGTGGTTTAGCACTGGGACGTAAACATGGTTTACTGTTTGCTCAGGTAGGTCACGGCTGAGGGGAGCCAGCTCAGAACTTCTTTAGATATCAAGCTTTCCCCTGCTTGATAAAAGCACCTGTGGTGTGTTCTCCTTTGTCTGTTGGTAGCCAGAACCTTGACTGCTGGCTTGGTTGGAACAATGTGCACTAGTCTTGGTATGAATTTGTGCTGTTCTTCCTAGGTGTGGCTGTTCAAACAGAAGCCAGAGTACCTGGACGCGCTGGTCAAATACCACAGCTGTACTTCTGGACTGGGGAAGAGCTATGTGGAGCCCAGAAAGGTAAATGCAGTGGTCAGGAAATGTAGTGACAGGACGAGGGGTAATGGTTTTAAATTGGAAGAGGGGAGATTTAGATTAGATATTAGGAAGAAGTTCTTTCCTGTGAGGGTGGTGAGGCACTGGAACAGGTTGCCCAGGGAAGTTGTGGATGCCCCATCCCTGGAAGTGTTTAAGGCCAGGTTGGATGGGGCTTGGAGAAACCTGCTCTAGGGAGAGGTGTCCCTGCCTGTGGCAGTGGGGTTGGAACTTGATGATCTTTAAAGGTCCCTTCCAGCTCTGACCATTCTATGATTCTGTGCTTTCTCAAAATATGTTATTGCTTGTGTGCTGCTGATAAAAGTGTTTAGTTGCTTCTTTGTGAATGTAGAAGCTCTGGAGATGCATCCTGCTATCCTCAGAGCTCCTCTCAGCACATGTACTGGCTGCCACCAAGGTGATGGTCTCATGTTACTATTCTTATTGTCTTCTAGATGGATGTGGATGAAGAAATTGCTGAGAAATTTTACCAAAAGCTGTTGGAACTGGAGAAGCAGACTCTAGAGAAATACAGTGATCTCCTAGACTAAAGCCAGTCTCAGTGGGATAACAGTCTTATATTGGTAACATGGGCTTTCTTCATTCTGGTGCTACTTATGTTGCCTGCTGTTCTGCAGGCACATGGCTTCAGACCTGTCTTCCTTCTCGACAGAAGGTGAACAGTTCCTGAAAATGGAAATGTGAAAACTGAAGAGAAATATTTAGTCTACCTGGTATGGGATTTTTCTGGCATAAGACTGAAGGCCTAGAATAGGTGGAGGCTGTCAACACAGTTGCAAAGCAGTATCTTGCAAAAGCATGACTGAACTGTGCATAGTTCAGGAACAGCCTCAAAACATGTGGTATAAACTTGGCTTAGTGTTCAGGAAAGGCAGCAGTCTGGTGTGCTGTCCTCTGTCTGGGCTCTACCAGTCTTTCTAGACTGCTGAAACACGTTACCTGTGGCTGATTCTGAAGTACTTGAAGGGCCATCTTCAGAAGAGCAGCTCTTCGTTTGTACACCAGAGCTGGCTTTACAGACCTGCTGAACAAGGTTGAACCTTACTGGAAGTCAGGCTCTGTACAGCCTTTGAAGCCAAGCTCCTGAAGAGCTGACCTGAGAAGCACACCCTTTGCCTCAACTGTGAAGACAAATGCCTTGCTGTCCCCTGGGTATGGGGCCCTGTGTGTGGTAACCAACTGGCTGGAAAGACTGAAGCTGCTGATGTTAGCCTGCTCTGTTTGTAGCAGGAGTGAGAGGTTGCCATGTTTTATCTATTTAACTATCTTTTTATATAATTTTACTGTACCAAATATTCTTCCTGTTGTCTCTCTGGGGCCCTTCACCAAGTACCTGGTGTACTTCGAATGCTGCAATAAATAAATGGTTGCAACTGGCTTGTCCTTGCTGCAGTGGCCTCTTTACTCCAATTGCTGGCTGGTTGTGACTGGAAGGGCTGGGTGGGAGGTTGATTTGCCTTGTGCAATAGGCCTGGGCACACCTGGGTGGTGTGGTGTCTGCCCTCTCCTGCCACAGGAGAATTGGTAGCCACCTCTTTGGGTTTACTTCTCTTCTTTCTTCTAGTTAATGAAAGACATGAGTGGCTGTTGAAGACTTCAGTGTGGTTTTGTGTGCTGAGCACCTGTGGGGTGTCTGGGACTACTTCCCAGCCTTAGGCACTGGGAGACACAGGCATCTCTGGTGCTTGCTCACCATGATGTGTTGCTGAATTACTAATTTAATGCTCTCTAATAAAGACAGTGTTATGGTGTGCCCAGGCATTTCCCAGGGGCCTGGCAGGGTTCGTGGGAGTTAAATAGTGCAGGGCTGAGCATTACAGCCTCCTTATCTTGGCTGTGGTGGAGGCTTTTGAAGCTGTGTCCGATCTTCCCAGGCTGGTGCACTTTGCCAGCAGTGGGGCTAGAGTACCCCCAAGGGTTGGGTCTTTGGTGTCTGCAGAAAACTGTCTGTCATGGTTTCAGTTGGGATAGAGTTAGCTTTCTTACTAGCACCTCATACAGTGCTAAGATTTTGATTTAGGCTGAAAATAATGATGATAAAACACTGATGTTTTTTAGCTGTTGCTAGGCTCTCAAGTGCTTCTCTGCTCATACTGCCCCACCAGTGAGGGCTGGGAGTGCCCGAGAAGTTGGGAGGAGACAGACTTAGGACAGCTGACCTCAACTGACCAAAGAAATATTCCATGGCATATTGTCATGCTTGGTACATAAAGCTGGGAAGAGGTGGGAGGGGTTGTTCTGAGTTACAATGCTTGTCTTCCTGAGTAAACGTTACACATGTTGGAGCCTGGCTTTCCTGGAGATGACTGAACACTTACCTGCTGATAGGAAGCAGTGAATGAATTTCTTGTTTTGCTTTGCTTGCATGTGCAGTTTTGCTCTACCTATTGAACTGTCTTTATCTCAGCCCATGGATTTTTTTTCTCACTCTTCTGATTCTCTTCCCCATCCCATCTGGGAGGAGTGAGTGAGAGGCTATCTGCTTCTAGCTGCTGTCTGGCATTAAACCACAGCACTGCAGAAGTACAGAGCTGGCATCCAGGAGAAAACAGGCTCTGCAGAGGCTCTTCGTTAGTTGACCTGTAGTGATACAGATTTAAAGAATCTTGGGTTTATTTTTTTTTTTTTTTAACTTATTCCCACCATCCATTGTTGCTGAGCGTCTCTGCAAAGTACTGCTAGCATGGTGTTGTCTGCGGGAAAGACGGTGTAATCTTGAGTTTGGACTGAACAGCACCTCAGCTTAGCCCTTGTGAATACTTGACCTATGAGCACTAATGTGGATGGGAACATCCTCTGTTTTGGCCTTGCATTGGAGCAGAATGAGAAGCTGGCCATGGTGGAATGATGCTTCCTTTGGCTGTGGCTGTAGCTGTTCAGAGTTGTGAAGCAGATTGGGATGTGCTTATGTGGATCTTCATTTCAATGCAATGAAGTCTTTTCCAGCACCAGATCTTGGTGTTCTGGCTTTGTTCAGCTGTGTCCTGAAGCCCCCTGAGGCCAGAGCTCCCTCTTGCTGGTGCTGTTTCTTCTCCACAAGGAAGAAGTCAGTGGGTGACTGACTTTTCAACAGCACCCTGCAGCAATATTTGGCTCCTTGTTCTAGAGTAATTAAGCATGTTGTCTTGATTGGTTTTAGATGAGCATCTTGAACTTTGCTGTGCTTCTGCCCTGGGCTGTAGTAGGTATCATTGACACCCCCCCAGCGTTAGGATTTCCCACCTACTCCAAAGCCAGAGGCACTCAGTCATTCTTTATCCCTTCTCTGACTGCTCTCTGATACTACCCCTGCCTCATTTGTTCAGTCTGACACAATGCTTCATGAAATGAAAGCAACTTAGTAGAAGATGGGAAGGACAGGGCTCTTACGCTGAGTTGATCACATGTGTTGTCCTGTACCAGCTGTATGCTGGCACTGTAGGTGTGACAGTCAGGATTTGAATGCGGTAAGGTCTAGGGGTGCTAGAACAGTTAGGAAACAGAAGTGTGTTGTGTTTTTTTTTTTCCTAAAGCCTGGAATAAAGTGGCAATGTTGTAGAGTGGGAAGAGATGGATGACCAAAGGTAGGACCTTTGAGGGTTTTTTCTCAAGTGCATACCCATGGGTTGAAGTTGGGTGTTTATCAGGGGAAGTTGCGCCTACTGGGCCAAGTGCTTTTTACCTGTGGAGCATGCAGAGATTGGGGAAGGGAGAAGATGTGCAATAGACCGCCACCATGTTTGAGGTATCTGTGTTGTTGGTGTCATGTAAAGCTATGAACCAGTTTTTGGGCTCATCTTAAAAACACTCTGTGTCTTTTCCTTGAGGATTTGGGGCTCAGGATTGGAGAAAATGTCTGATTCTGTCCTGTTGTGTCTAAACTCATCTGCTGCATGGTTTAGTTTCACCTTAGTTGCTGTGAAGGTACCTGGTATATATCCTGGGAGATGCAACTGTGGGATTCAGGACTTGAGGGGCATCTGCTGCAGCATGTGGTTGTGGTCGGTGTGGATGCAAAGTGGTCTCTGGAGAGCTCTAGCTCAGCTTCCTGCTCAGAGTTATATGAAGAAGGAACGAAAGACATTAAAGCACAAGCTAAATCCTGGAGAGATGGGACAACCTGGAAAGATGGGATAAAGCTTGCTGTTTGAACTCATGGGTTTGGGGCTCCACGGAGCTGGAGATGCACAATCAGCCCTGCTGTCTCCAGAAGACTGCTCTTCAGTTGGAGAAGGTGCTCTAGCGTTCTACAGCACTTGTCACAGGAGTCCGCTGCTTTTGTGACCCCAGGGCCTCATTGACCCTGCCCTTCCAAAGAAGGAAACTTGGCTGTGCCCAACCTCACCTTCTGCTCCTCTCCTCCATGTTGTGACAAGCTGGATGTTTTTCTTCCGCATCTTCCAGGGTTTGACCCCAGCTGGCAGCTAGGAGCATGCGGTGGCTCATGTAGTTCTCCCCTTCTCCCCAGGAACGGCAGGGAGAAGAGAAAGAAAAGGAGGGGGAAGGGAAAAAACCTTGTGGGTTGAGGTAAAGACAGTTTAGTAGAACAATGTCAGAAAAAGAAAATAGTAATAATAATGGTAAAACAATACACAAGACTCAAGTCACACTCACCACCCAGTAAATCGGTGAACTGACACCCTCCCGAGCAGTGATCCTGAGTGCCTGCCCCACAGGATAACCCCATTTACATGCTGGGTATGACATCTATGCTATGGAGTATTCCACTGGCCATTCCATAGTTCTGTTTAGGCTCCTTCTCAGTTTCTATGGGAAGCTGCAAAAAGGCCTTGAAAAATATAAAAGTCGCCTGGCAACAACTAGAATAACACACTACTGACATCCCTTTCGTGCCAAGTCTGAAACACAATGATCGCTAGAAAGAAAAGGAATTCTGTTCCAGCTGAAACCAGGACAGCATCTGAAGGATGGGATTGTTCCGTGGGACAGGAACTGTAACCACCTCTGAAGTTTTGTCTTTCATCCTGACAGTACAGGTAGGACCTGCTGCATTGAAATGGAGACTATCCAAAGAGCAGGGGGCAGCTCAGTTGTTTGTTGCCCTCTGTGAACTTTGCTCAGTGAATCCAGCTCAAGGGTTGCTGTGCCACCTGTTTTGGCTGACCCACACCCAGGTGACTGTGAGCAGAGCTGGCTGATGTTCTGGAGGTGCCAGTCTGTGGGGAGGGATGGTTCCTCGTGCCCTGCTCTTGGCTAACAGATGCCTATGCATGGAACTTAATCCTCCAGCTAATCCCTTTTTGTCAACACGCACATTCAGGCATGAAAGCAGCAATGGAGAAACAGCAACAGGGTCAAGGAAAGCATTTGTATCTGTCAGCCTCTTCCCAATGTGATCCTGTCCCCTCGTTTTCACTTACTAAGGTAGTGGAGACACTGCTGATGCCATTTCGTGAGTTAGGTGCCTCTGTTGAGGTGATGCACATGGAGTTGTTGAGCCCTTTGTGCAATGAAAACCAGTCCTGCCCAGAGCACAAGGCCCTGTGGTGGAGCTAGGGGTGATACAGGGTGGTGAGAAATGCCAGGCATGGAGTGGGGGAAGAGTTGGCAGCAGCAGCTGTGAGTCAGTGCTGAGACAGGAACTTTCTGTTTGAGATCCTCAGATATGGAGCTTTCCAGAGATGCTCTGGGGCAGGTCTTGAGCATGAAAACTCCTTGTGATTACTCTATGATGACCTGCACAATTGGGCTGTACAATCTAATATCTAATCATACCTTTTGCCAAGTTACCAGTTTCTTATTTTCATGGGCAAATGTGTGCTCCAAACGTAGCCCAAGTTCTCCACTGCTTTACAGCTCAGCTGGCTTTCAGCTGTGTAGGGCACTGATAATAGGAGCGTGGGTGGAAAATTTTTTGGCTAGGATGGAGCTCTCATATCTCCAGCTATCCCTGCTCTGAGCAATGGTGGCCTTGTGGCTGGACCAGGCAGCCCAGGAATGTGTCCAGGGAAGTTTTGAAGTCTCCAGGGATGAAGACCCCCCAGACCTTCCTGGGGCTGTTCCCACACACCACCCTGCTTTGCAGCTTCCCAGGGGAAAGTAAGGCTGCATTATTTGAAAGGTGAGATGCTGGGGCTTCGGGCAGACATATGCCACATAGCCAAGGAAATGGGAAAGCTCAGAGAGAGCCAAGACTGCCTGCGGAGTCAGGTTGGCTTTTCAGTGTCACTTTGCAAAACATGGAGCCGTGCCCAAAGGAGAAAGCTCAAGAGTGAACTGGTTGATGAGTTCAGGAACAGCTTGTGAGAAGAATCTGAATAAGTAGTAATTCCTTTTTCTAGCTCATCAATAGGTGGTCCTGTGTAGGAGCAAATCTTGGAGAGTGCTGTAATTAATGGGTTTTGGCCTTGGTGCTCAGTGAGAGGAGCCTGGGAAACCTGCCATGCCAGAAACCCTCTTGCAGATGTGAGGATTTGTATCAACCCGAAGTGCTAGCAGGAGAAACTGCAGGGCAGGCAGATGAGCATCCAGGGCTGGATGATGTTCCTCTTGAGGTGAAGCAGCTGAACTGATCATTGTGCATTTGTTTCTCCCTTAAAGCTTCCTCAGGCAAAGCAAACAGGAGGAGGTGGCTGGATACCCAGCCTGGGGTCAAGCTGTGCAAGGTCTTGCTGTGAGATGGAACAGATACTACACGCTTATGTAGGATGATCTTTCAAGAAAGAGAATCTACTAAAGACACAGATGACCTCAGGGTGCACCAGAGAGGCATGGCTCCAGTCTTTCCCTGCTCTTTGTTTCTGTCTGTCTCAACAGAAGCTTCGGTGAGTTCAGTTTGGTTCAACATACAACTACCTGCAGGAGTCATGCCCCCTGGAAGAACCTGCATCTGCTCCTCCAGGGCAGTGACAGTGGGAGTCTGGCAGAGAGGAGACAGCAGGGCATCCAGGGCCCCCTCCAGGGCTGCTGCACTGAGAGACCCTCCATAACCTGGCTTTGCTACCATAGCACTGAGATGGTGCCTAGTGCCACCCCAGCTGAGCAACGCAGAATGCAGTCTCACCCTCAAGGGACAGCAGTGACCTTGGGTGTGGACACTAGCCAGTCTCTACAAGAAGTGATGTGGGGACAGGGCTGAGAAGACAGTGATGCTTCTGAGCATCGTGTTCAGCTCTGGAAACCGAGGCGTGCTTGCCCACAGCTCAGGTACTTCTGAGATTCACCTCTGAAGTAGTTCCATGAGTCACTGTGGACTGCACCTCTCTGGGAAGCACAAAGCAAGTGGAGAAGTATCTTAGGTTCTTGTCATCTGAATAGATAGTGGCTCATCAATGGTGAGCCAGCAAAGCCAGAACTGCTGAGATGGTTCGCATAAGTAATTTCCAAGCAGTGGCATATGGAGGCTCCAGGGATGCTACTCTTTGTCTGCCAGCCCCACAGAGCCCAGGGACATGTGCTGCATGGCCTCCAGGCACCAGCGATTTATTAATGGCCTTAAAATGCAGTAAGACCACTCAGGAGTGGAGCAGATCCTCACACTGCATACCCATGCCCTGCCTGTCAGCAGTTGCCACAGCTTGGGGGTCAGAAATGCTGCATCACGTCCCTTCCTTGAATTCTCTAGATGCTTTTCAGCCGGTCATGGCTTCCTTGGCCTTGGGCAGCTCTTGGGTTGACTCAAGCTCTTCCTGCTGTGCTCAGCAGCCCCCCCAATCACCAGCTCATGATAGGTATTCTTGTGTGAAGAGGGACGTTCTGTCATCTGGATCTGAACTGTGTGGATGGGAGAGGGCAGAACAAGCTGAGGGGGACCACTTGGGTTCATGTGATAGCAGAAGTGTCAGAGAACAGAAAGGGTTGGAGGCCAAGAAGCGGCAGAGATTGAGGTCAGTGACAGCAGGGAAGGAGGCCATAGTCTGCACATTGCCTTATGTTTTAGCTAGAATGGAACACTGGATCTAAGGTCAGAGAAGTTGAATTGGTGGGGGCAATTGGCACTTCGGGCATTTCTCTGTGTACAGGCAGCAAGTTGTGCCTCCAGAGGTTTTGTTGTAGACTCACTGGAGTGTTCATGACATGGGCTTCTGGAGGTCCCTTGTCAAGGATGTCCCTCAGAGCAGGACTAGCACCAGCACTAGTAATCCTCCTCTCTGTTCCCTGCAGACCCCCATCATCATGTCCTTGGGCTCTCCTGTTCTCCTTTCATGCCCTGAGTAATTAAGCTTTTGGACCCAAGGGTCTTATGTGATGGCTTTCCAGTTCACACTTGAGGTAAGAGGTACATTCTCATGCCCAAACACCTTCCTTTAAGTGAGACCTGTCCAAGGGGGAAGGGTAGTGCCAGAGTAGTGTAGCCCTTGGGGTGCTCGGCCATGGGGACATCTGTGGTGGACCTCCCTGCTCTGCATGGGGTGGGTGCATCAGCAGTTGTCCTGTTGCATAACGGGGCTTTGAGGACCCCCCTTCCACTTTACTTCTGGTGGGACCAGAAGTCAATGGATGTCTCCCTGGATGTGGGGGGACCTGAGTAGTCACACAAGTGACACTGTTTGGCTCCCACCGCAGACACTGGGACTGAACTTTTGCCTTTCTGAAATCCAGCCCTTGGGCTGGTGAACCACCTGCCAGCGTCCTGGCCAGGCAAGCAGCTCTTGTTGGATGCCAGAGAGCTATCTCAGTCCTGTGGGCACCAGTGGCTTCCTCCCACCAAAGTGATGATGGCTGTTGGCACTTCCTTCATCAACAAAGCCCTTAACAGGTTTGGTGGCTCCTGCTGGGGTCCTGGGCATGGTATTTAATGAGAAGGGACCACAAAGCTGGGACATCTCCTGCAGGAGATGTTGTTCCTTGGTGTGGACTTTCATTCTCCAACCATGTAGGCTGAGAGCTGGGTCCAGCCTCTGCTCTCCTGTCTTTTTCCAAAGTCAAGGACAACAACGTTGGGGTGTGAAACAGTAGTGTTGGTGAGGATAAAGAGGGCAAAGGTGAGCATGCAGACAAGGTGATGTGATTAGAAGCTGGTAGGATGGCGGTGTCTTCCCAAAAGTTCCTTGGTTCTCCCATGAGCCCACACAGTGGAGTAAGCCGCTGATGTTATTCCAAGGCAAACAGGGAGTGTGTTGGAACAGGTTTGGTGATGCTGGATGTCCCGCCCAGGCACTTCACCAGTGCGTGCTGCTGGCACGTGGTGGCTGTGTCCACAAAACACCTGCCTTGGCACATCCACCCTGTGTGCTCGTTCACCTTCCCTGAATGTTGCAGATCAGCCTGGTGATCTTCATAATTAGTTGCAACAGGACTTATCAACACTCCTTCTGACCCAGACCTCTGCCAAGGAGAGGTCATGTCTATGTCAACCTGTGCTAATCCCCATTTTCAGCCCACCTTTTCCTCTTGACTGCCCATGTCTCCCTCTCTGAGGCATTTGGCAGTGACATGATTGCCGCAGGACAAAGGTCAGCCTTTGCAGCCTTCAGCAGAGCACTGGTTATGTGAGTTGTGGGTCCAACCACAGTGCCTGGGCACCACAAAAGCACTACTTGGAGCAGGACAGGCAATCCACCTTGGACCTTACCCATGCTCACTTTGCCAAATGTTGACCGCCAGCAGCTTCTGCAGGAGCTGACCAGCATGCACCAGCTCTGCCCGAGTTTTCCTGCACAGCCCAGGTCCCCTGACCTCTCAGATTCCATAATTCAGCTCAGGAGAGAACAGAGCAAGGTACTAAGGAGGGGGATATCCCAAAGCAGGTGCCAGAGTGACTGGGAGTTGTACAGGAGAGCCAAGCTGGTTGCCCCAGAGGCAAAATAACCGAAGCCTACCAGTCCTCCAAGACTCACTTTTATCCAAGTTGGAGGTTTCCCCAGAAAATTTGTCTGGGCTTTTCTGCCTGGGAAATCAACAGAGAAGATTTTGCTTCCTTGCTTCACCCAGGTGCGAGCAGCACAGTAGCCAGCCCCAAGCCCCTACTCCTCCTGCAGGACCTGCTTGTCCCTGGCCCTGCAGGGCTGCTCTGAGCACAGCTGGGTCAGCGCAGAGGCAGGGCTGCTGGGGAGGGGGTCCAGGGGAGGTGGGAAAGTGTGAGCGCAAGGTGCTTATGACAAGGATACATGGAAGTATTTCTGTCCTTCTGACTCAGATTATTAAATCACTGCTTTTTTCTACAGATTGCTCATTTTGTGTTTGCAGTTCGTCTCTAGAAATGCCGCTTTCTGTGATTGTGCTGGGTTTTAGTGAGACCTTGTGTGACGCACAAGGCACAGATGGTTGCTTGTGCAGCCTCTGTGTGAAGACTGGTGTGAGCACACATGTGCGGTGCCTGGAGATGCTGCTGCTGCAGCGAATCCCCTGGGCATCCCTTCCTACCACAGCCTCCACCAAGGGGTGGGCCGTACTGATATCTCTGGATGGCCCTGAAGCTGAGGGGGTGGCTCACATATGTCTGCGTGTCCAGGTGCTGATGGAGCAGCCATGGAAACGTGTGGGTGTGTTGGCTGAGTGACCTCTAACCTGGGAATGATCTTGCACAGCCACAGGCAGCAGAGAGGATGTGTGGTGCTGCTGTGATGTTTGTTTTCAAGGGAATTTATATTTTGAAACACAGCGAGGTGGAACCTCACCTTGATCACAGGGGCTCAGCAAGGTTTAATTACAGCGTTCAGTGGGGGCAGGTACAGACAGCTGGCCTCGCTGGGTGGCAGGATGTGAATAGCTGCATCCCTGTGCCAGGGAAGAGGTGGGTGGGAGCTGAGGCATAGGAGGGACAGATACTCCCCTCTGGCTTTTTTTGTCATCTTTCACGCTATTCAAAGGTGGGTTTCTAGCCAGACCTGTTTTCCCAGCGGTGCCACACATAGAATCACACAATCGTCTAGATTGGAAGGGACCTTTAAGATCATCAAGTCCAAACCATCAACCTAACACTGCCAAAACTACCACTAAACCGTGTCCCTAAGCATCGTATCTACCTGTCCTTTAAATACCTCCAAGAGATGGTGGTTCAGCCACTCCCCTGGGCAGCCTGTTCCAATGCTTCATAACCCATTTGGTGAAGAAACTTGTCCTAATACCCAATCTAAACCTCCCCTGGTGTAACTTGAGACCATTTTTTCCTGTCCTATTGCTTGTTACTTCGGAGAAGAGACCAACTCCACTTCTCTACACCCTCCTTTCAGGTAGTTGTAGGGAGTGATAAAGTCTCCCCTCAGCCTCCTTTCCTCTAGACTAAATAACCCCAGTTCCCTCAGCTGCCCTTCATAAGACTTGTGCTGTAGACTCCTCACCAGCCTCATTGCCCTTCTCTGAAGTCACTCAGAATATCAATGTCTTTCTTGTGGTGGTGGGGGGCCCAAAACTGAACACAGTATTTGAGGTGTGGCCTCACCAGTGCTGAGTAGAGGGGGACAATCTCTTCCCTAGTCCTGCTGGCCACACTGTTCCTGATATAGGCCAGGATGCCATTGGCCTTCTTGGCCACTGGGGCCCACCTCTGGCTTGTATTCAGCTGGGGTAACTATGGGGTGGGGATTCCCAGGGATGAAGAGCAGGGTTGCAGGGTCTCCAAAGCTGCCGCTGGAGCCATGCTGCCTGCAACCCACAGGCACTGGTGCCAGCACGGGACAGGTACCCACAGTATGCAGGAAACCCCAGGTGGGTCACAAAAGCCCCTGACACTGGTGTCTGCTCCCAGTGGAAACTGTCAGGCCCCAGGGTCTGTCACTGCTTGGTGGATGGGAATAGTAAGGAAGCCATGAATTTCAGTATAACATGATTTTAAGGTAGAACTTGTACGAAGTCCCACTTCTCTCTTACTGCAGTGTTCTGGTCTGAGCTTTGTAATCAGTGCCTATCTATGCAGCTCAGCTTGGTGCAAGTTCTTCTAAACTCAGCTTTAAGCTATTCTCATAAGGTCTTACAAAGTTGAACAGACCTGCCTAGGAAGCACGGGGCTTATCCTAGTCAGCTAGCCCATCTGACACAGGTAGGTCTTCTGGTGTGCTCCGAGTTTTCAAAACCAGTCCTTCAAAGTTTATTTTTTAGACATTTTTAAATATGTCTCCTATTCTGGCTTGGACAGAGCTCCTCTGTCTTCCCAGGGCTTGCTAAAGGAGGGATGCTGAAACATCAAGCTTGATGCAGTCGTGCCTCCTGCATGAGGATGGACACACTCAGAAAGTTGTGGTTTCTGGGGCAGGTGACTGTTCACCCAGGTCTCATTTGACTCAGAGACATAAACACAGGCATTACTGCTGTGGTCAGCAGGGAAACCTCTCAAATTACTGTACAACTCAGGATCATGTCATGTGCTTTCCTGTCTTGTCACGTTGGTCCATGACACAAATTTCCTCCTTCAGCAGAGGGAGGTAGGAGGGAGCTTCCCTTGCTTTGGGCACCTGCAGCAAAATTGCATGATGGCACTGATGCACAAGGCGCTATAAACACTTGCCGTGGCCTCTCAGCAGGCTGCATGGCCTCCTGACGTGCATCATTTTTATGCATCAAAAGAAACGTGACCAGCAAATCCACAGGAGGTGATTCTCTCCCTCTACTCTGTGCTTGTGAGACCCCATCTGGAGTATTGTGTCCAGCTCTGAAGTCCTCAACATAGAAAGGACATGGACCTTTTGGAATGGGTCCAGTGGAGGGGCACAAAGACGATCAGGGGGATGGAGCACCTCTCCTATGAGGACAGGCTGAGAGAGCTGGGACTGTTCAGCCTGGACAAGAGAAGGGTCTGGAGATACTTTCTAGCAGCCTTCCAGTATCTGAAGAGAGCCCACAGGAGAGCTGGAGAGGGAGTCTGTCAGCAAGTGTAGTGACAGGACAAGGGGTAATGGTTTTAGATTGAAAGATAAGAGATTTAGATTAGATACTAGAAAGAAATTATTTACCATGAGGGTGATGAGGCACTGAAACAGGATGGGACTGGTCTAGTGGGAGGTGTCCCTGCCCATGGCAGAGGGCTGGAACTCGATGATCTTTCAGGTCCCTTCCAACTCTAAACATTCTTTGATTCTATGATATCCAACCATGTGCTGTCCCCAGGTTCATGGTGTCTCTTGAGTTCACCTCTCACATTCAAATGCTCAGGTATCTCTCTGCTGGCCCTTGGCACTACATGAGCATTGCCTTCATGAGCCTCTGTCTGCTATTGGCAGCTGTAGGGACAAGAGACATAGAATCATAGAATGGTCAGAGTTGGAAGGGACCTTAAAGATCATCAAGTTCCAACCCCCCTGCCATGGGCAGGGACACCTCTCCCTAGAGCAGGTTGCTCCAAGCCCCATCCAACCTGGCCTTAAATACTTCCAGGGATGGGGCATCAACAGCTTCCCTGGGCAACCTGTTCCAGTGCCTCACCACCCTCACAGCAAAGAACTTCTTCCTAATATCTCATCTAAATCTCCCCTCTTCCAATTTAAAACCATTACCCCTTGTCCTGTCACTAGACTTCCTGACCAAGAGTCCCTCCCCAGCTCTCCTGGAGCTCCCTTCAGGTACTGGAAGGCTGCTCTCAGGTCTCCCCGGAGCCTTCTCTTCTCCAGGCTGAACAGCCCCGGCTCTCTCAGCCTGTCCTCATAGGAGAGGTGCTCCATCTCTACCAGCCTCTTCCTATGTGTGACCTCTGGAAGGCACAACCGGAATAGCTTATAGTGTCTTGCAAAATCCAGTATGGGAATGCTGAGGAGACCTGTCTCCTGGAACTTTGTTCTCTCTAAACAGGATGTGATGCTGACACCTGAGGCCACGGGACCAAAAGCCACAGGAGCTGAGGCCACAGGGAGGTGCTGGGAAGAGCTCCAGCATGTACCAGGAGTGTGTAAGGATCAACCACAGCCCCTAGATCACCTTGCTCACCTCCAGGCCAGACAACAAGGAAGTTGACATATCCCACCAGGAACGCTAGGTGTTTCTCAGCTTTTAGCCCTAAGATAGCTGGGGTGTGTCCTTCCCACCCCCATCACCGATACAAGACTGGCAGGGGTGGCTGACACACCAGAGGGTCGTGCTGCCATCCAGAGACAGGCCAGAGAAATGGGCTGTCAAGGGATCTCATGCAGTCCAACACAAGGAAGTGCAAAATCCTGCACTGGGGGAGGAACATACGCCAGTACATGCTGGGGGCCACCCGGCTGGAAAGCAGCTTGGCAGAAAAGGCCCTGAGGATGCTGGTGGACACCAGGTTGAGCCCACAAGTTGCCCTTACAGCAAGGAAGGCTAATGGTGCCCTGGAGTGCATTAGGGGGAGTGCTGTCAGCAGGTAGAGGGAGGTGATCCTTCTCTGCTCAGCACTAGTGAGGCCACACCTGGACTGCTCTTGACCAGCTCTGGGCTGCCCAGTATGAAAGACACATGGGTGTCAACGCAGAAGGCTCGGACACCACAAAATGATCAATGTGATCAGGTAGATCACATTTATTATTTATTATAAGATTCAAGCCTATATAGGAAATCTATTAGAAACTATCTCTTTGTGGCAGACTATTATTGGTTCACGTAGATTGTGCGGTTAATCATGATTAGTTAAAACACAGCTGCAATACATCACACTTTCTTGCAGTTCACAAAGTTACCTTAAAATGGTAAACTCAGCAGTTATCTTCAAAGGTAAAACAACAGCTCTATTCATGGCACGGGACCTCCTCCACAATGCTGAGTCCCAGGGCACAGCGCTATCCTCCCTTCTTGTTGCTTCATGGTTCTTATTGTTCTTTCACTGCAAAGC
>VXBW01004509.1:446764-484535 GCA_013400375.1 Thinocorus orbignyianus
GGGGGTACCTCAAAAAACCCTGGGAGGGGGGTTGGTGGAGGCTCTTTGTGTGTAGAGGGGAGGGATCCAGGCTCTTTCCTTGCCAGTCGGATGTGGTGGAGGTTTCTGTTAGATTTGGCTGATCAGACTGTGTGCTATTATCTGCCCTCGGAAACGGCTAACGTGGAGACTATTGGAAACATACCCTCAGAGTTATTTTTGTGCTCGGGCTTTCAGAAGCGCTGTCTGCAAATCTCCGTAAAGGAAATTCCTGGCATTGTATGGAGCTAATCAGAAATACTGCTTCACCACCAGGTTACGCTGCTTATAGGGTAGCTTTCAGTTGCCCTTCCAGGACACCCTTATCCTGTTTGTCCACATAAAGAAGCCTTGCTCGTTGTGGCAGGTGACTACTGGACGCAGATCATTAAAAGACAGCAGGAACTTAAAATTCTCCTATTTAAAATTCAAAGCAACTAGGTCCGTTTTATGCAAAGTGGAATAAAACCCACCCCAAATGGAAGAAGCCAGTTTTTATTCCCCTTGTAGGTAGGAATCAGAAAGCTCTATGCTCTCTAGAAAACCGCTTGGTCAGCAGATTTTGGAAGAGCCAGCCAGTTTCCTTGAGGTTCAGGGTATCCAAAGTGTCCTTGCTTGGACCTCAAGGTCCAGGGTGTCCTTGTCCCTTACTGAGCAAGCAGAAGCTGAGAAGATTGCTAACTGCTGGTGACCTGTGCTCAGCTGTTAGGTGACTATGACAAGGTGAAGGCGGTGTCCGAAGGTTCCGACTGTCGGTGCAAATGCCTGGTCAGGCCCCTGGGCCGTGGTGCCTGCCAAAGGATTAACGAAGGCGCTTTCAGAGCAGAGGATTTTTACACTGTGGAAACCATCACGTCAGGACCCAGCTGCAAGTGTGCATGTGTGGCCCCCCCCTCGGCCCTCAATCCTTGTGAGGGTGACTTCAGGCTGAAGAAGCTGCGGGAGGCGGAGAGCAGTGACCTGAAGGTAGGAGAGCAGCTTGAATTTGGGGGTCTTTTGGGAGGTTCTGCTGAAGCCTTTTCTTTGGGACCTTTTTCTAAAAAACATTTTTCCTAAACTTTTTCTCTAACACGTCTCCTAGTTACTTTTATCTCTGCATGTTGGATATAAGAATCAAGCTCAGCTTAAGGGATTGCTTCAAGCAGCTGCAGCTGATGATTCACTCAGCAGCATGCTGCCCAATTTATCCCGTGCTGCCTGGGGTCCACTGTGGCTGCCTGCACTGGAAGCCCAGGAGGGACTGGGCCGCTCCCTGCCCTTTGTCCAGTGCTAAGTGTCTCCAGGGGGACGGCTCTGCTCCACTCAACAGCTGCCAGGTCTCACTCCCATCGCAGAGAGGGGCTCCCGAGGATCCATGCAAAAAGCTGTTTCGGCTTCCATGGGCCAAAAGTTGCTGATGCGTCAGCACAAGGGTGTGTTACACAGCTGGCTGATGGCAGGATGGGTTTTGTTGTTTTAAATGCTGATGCTTCAATACTATTTAGTATTTTATCCCTTTTGTAATACGTACCTTTTTTCCAAATGTGACAGTGTTTGTTCTAAGTACTTGTGACTTTTCTTGCGTGCTTACTTTTGCTGCTCTAGCAGCTGGCATTTCCAGCTTGTGATCTGCACAGGGCAGCAGGAATCCTCCCCAAAGGCTTGGTCCAGCCCTGGGGAGTCCCCAGAGCAGAAGGCTGAGGGCTGGTGGTGTTTGTGTGGGTGGTGATGGGACATTCCGTGTGGCAATGCTGCTGGCTCCAGCTCAGGTGGAATGGCGGGCAGCATGCGAGGTGCTGTGGGCCAGCCTGCTGCCAGGGCCACCATTACGGGTTTGTTCTAATTAATTCGGAGTTTGAGGATGTGTTTCATCTTGTCCGATGCAGACAGCAGCTTCTTGTCCAAGCTCCCCTGCAGCTAGGGAAGGTAAACAGGCACAGGTAGACAATCCATCGTTTCGGGGAAGGAGGAGTCCCAGTCTGGAGTTGTTTGGTAGTCCTGTGCCTGCAGCAGAAGCCAGGATGTTCCACCGTCATGGATGAGGGGACCATCAGCTCTCTGTGGTTAGGGGAGGGCTCAACCTTCAGGGTGACAGAGCCACACCTGAAGTCCCTCACCCAGCGGCAGCCAGAGCTCCTCCACTAGCAGTTCACACCTCTCTCCCCATCCTCTCCGAAGGCGGTCAGCCTCCAGGAGGAGCAGAGCAGCGTGGCTAGCTGCGCCCTTGGCTCTGGCTGTCTCTTCCCACTAGGGAGCTGCTCACGGCCAGCTGTGGTGTGAAAGCTTGTCCTCTAGGAACTGGCCCAGGCTCCCCAGCTCATTTCATAAGTATCCGTGGCCAAACGATTTAACAAGATTTATCCAAATATACACACGTGGGGGTTTTCTTTGCTGCAAGAGTCAAACCCCAGGAGCTGTGAAAACAGGCTTGCTTTCTCGCTGACCACAGAGTCCCTCCTGGGGTCAGATACACAGGAAACAGCAAGGAGAAGCTGGGAGGCAAGAGAGGATGCTGCTTCAGTTCTTACGTGACTCATGGGGAGCAGCTCCCACGCTCTTCACTGGGGAGTGCAGGAGGGACGGGCCAGGCCATCTCATTGCTCCTAGCAGTCCCGGGGTTCTTACTCCCCTTGTTGGTCTGATGAACATTGATCCTGCCTGGTCCAGCGTGTAGTTGTGCTCTGTCTCTTCTGTTTTGCCAGGCTTTCTTATGCTCTGACTCAAAACACCTAGGTACTCTCTTCATGGGAGAGCTGTAGAAAGGTCCCCAAAATGAGATCTCTGCCTTATTGATGGATGGACTGGAGGATGTGTCCCCAAGGGAATGGTGAGGAAGAGATTAGAGAAGCCTGGGGAGGAGGGGTACCCCTGGGCATCCCAGCTGAAGGTTTCAGTCCCATCTTTGCCTTTAATCAGGTTCCTGTGGGAATGCATGGACCATCAGACAGTGAGAGCCAAAGTCTGCAGTGGGTGAAAGGAAGGAACTAGTGAGTTGGCATGGGCATCAGGATGGTGCTCTGGGGGAGGGTCAGCTTGGGGTTGGCAGGGGTAGCTGAATATAAGATCTATTTTTGTGCAGCTGCAGCTTGCTGCTCCTCTGCTTGTAGGCACAGTCTGCGTTTTGGGGGTCTCGGGTGCAGAGTCTGTGCAAGGAGTCTGTGCTCAGGAAGAATTGGAAGGTGCTTAATAAAAGTCTGCAACCTTTGTGCGTTGATGGAAATTATCCAGCCTGGAGGGAAAGCACATGTCTCTAGTGGCTGTCTGGCAGGTTGTGTGCATTGTATCAGTCGTCTCCATCCAGTTTTTGGTGGAAAGTAGATGCATAGCCATAAAACAGTCCTTGTCTCTTAATGCTGCCATTTTATCTGGCCCCAAAAAATCTTTCCTTTGCTGTCAGCTCCACAGGGAGACTGCAGAGGCTGGGATGGAAACTCAGAGTGCTGCCAGCAGTGCTGCCTGTACTTCTCCCATGTTTATGGAGCTCTGTTGACTAGTTTGTAGCTGTTGGGAGAAAATGTCATCGCTTTGTAGTAATTCCCATGCACAGAAAATACTTCTGGGCCATCAGGGCTGCAAGGTCTGCAAGACTGTGCTGTGTGTGTGGGGACACATGGGACTGGTGGGAGCAGAGGCAGGGGACAGCCTGGGAGCTCTCGTCACCAGCCCGTGCCTGGCTTGGTGCTGTTCTCTGTGAAGTGGCCTCCAGGGACCTTATGAAAGGCAGGAGGAGGGTATTGCTGGTGCTGAGCAGGACACAGGGACACAACCGTTCCCACTGCAGGAAGGAGGTGAATTAAATTCGGGGCATCCCTGAAGTGGGTGATTGAAGGAGACAGCAGCATCCCTCTGATAAAGTTGTTCACCAGGGAAGCAAACTCTTACCAGGCCGGCACTGAATTTCAGTCGCTTCACTTGAGCATTTGTGAATGTTTTAACTTTTTTTTTAACAAGTTTCTTCTTGTTCCAGGAAAAAAAGCAAGGGATGGCACAAACTCAGAGTATGATGTAAAACTCACTTTTATGTTTATTGCCTCTTTTGTTGCCAGTCACGCCACTGATGGTTTAGCAAAGCCTTTGGGCTTGTGAGAGAGCCTGCCTAGAGCTGGCAAGGATGGCAGTGCTCCTCCTTGTTCTGCTTGCTAATCCCCAGCATCCAAAAACTGCTCCTGAAGCTCTGCGTGCTGAGCTCCTGACTGCAGCAGCAATGTGGCAGGGCTGTGTAAAGAAAAACTCGTGTTCTGGTAAACTTCTCATGCTCAGATATGTGCATTGTACCATGTAGAGTACTTGATAGCAAGGGCCTCTGACTAACAGTGTGCTCACTTTGCCTTGCAGCTGTCCTCCATCGTCGAGATGCTGGAAAGTGCCTTTTATGGTTTGGACCTCCTGAAGCTGCACTCGGTCACAACCAAACTGGTGGGTCGGGTGGAAAAGCTTGAGAAGGTAGGATGAGTCCTGTTTTCCTTCGAGCTTGTTGCCTTCAGTGGGACTTGCCTCAAACCAAGTACTTCGTACCTTTGGTACATCCAGAGCCTTGCTCCTTTTGGAATAAATATTAATCAGCTGTTTGGCTGAAACTTAACTAGACCAAACTGGACTGTCCAAACTAGATCAGACTAGACTCTCCAAGCTAGATCTCCACTGTTCCTCACAGGTAATGCCCAGGACATCACCACTCCATCAGTCTTCCGTGACTCTCCCCAGTTACCCCCATCCCTTGTGGCCCAAACTGTGTGTGAGATCCCAGCTGTGGCCTCACCAGAACAAGCACCTCCTTTGGCTTCAAGGGACCTTTTTATTAAGTTTTTCCTTCTCTCAATTTTATGTCTGTACTGGTACGATAGTTGCTCTCAACCAGGTGGTTTTGTACTGTTTGATGTGGGGGTAAGCAACTCAGGGCTGATGCTGGGACACGCTCACTGGGATAGCTGGTAGCCAAGGAGGTCAAATTCCTTAAGGACCAAGTTACTTCTTGACCTTCAGTGCTGCTAAAAAGATAAAGTACCCTCCAATTCTTTTAGAACAGACTTTCAGTGAAATAATTTTTACTTCCATACAGTTTAATATTTTTTTGGCTAATGCAATATAGGACTTGCCATTTCTTGAACTGCGCTCAGCTATGTAGCAACAGGTTGCCAGATTAAATACTGGAGTTTTCTCCCGTGGTCCATATCTGGGACAGTAATTCCACATTCCTGTTGGAGTGGAGCAGTCCCATTTGTCTGCAGCCAGGAGCTAAGAGACGATGATTTATAAAGCCAAAATTCCACTTGCAAAGTGTTTCGGGAAGGCACGGCGTGCTCCATCCTGGGGTCAGGAAGGAGACAGCCGAGAGGAGCGAGCTTGCCTGCGGGGCTCTGGGTTTCCAAGCACAGTGATTGACCCAGAAGGGGGAAGAGGGGTTTTGAGGTCTAAAAATAACAAAGAACCAATGTTTTTGTTCACGATCCCACCCTCTTCCTGTGGTTTAGTGTATTCTCCAGTTGTTACTTGGGTTTGTTGCTGAGCCTTTGCTAATTAGGGGACAGGAGTGAGGGAAGTGGGAGCTGTGCTGCCAGCCCCGTGCCGTGTATCCCTGTCTGGGAGCTTTGCTGCTGTGGGACTGGCAGTCATGGGTTTTGTGGTGGAGGCGAGCCCCAGTCCCACGATACGGTGAGCTGGGCTTGTCCAGAGCAGGGGATGCTGTGGTGGACAGAAAGGGCCCCATCAAGACAAATTGATGGTCTGTTGCTGTTTAATATCCACAGTTAGCTGGATTAGAGATGGTGGAAGGGACAACCCATTTTTTGGTATCATTCATGGATCTGTGGTCCATGAACTTGTCTCATCGTAAAACTACTGGTCACCTTTAAATGGATCAAGACAGAGTGATGCAGCCCCCATTGGGTCAGTGAGTTCCTCAAAAACCTTGCTGATGGGCAAGTTGGAGGCTAAGGTAGTTATTAAGAGTTTGGGTTTTGACAAATGATCCAAAGGATTACTTCATGTGTGCTCATCTTTGTATTGAAGTGACCCTGCTCCTGCACAGGTTCAACATGAGTGTTGCTGGTGGTACTTTTCTATCTGGGCACATTGGGGTGACGTTGCAGTGTGAATGCTCTGCTCACAGCCTGTCACAGTGAGGCAGACAGGCAGAATTAGTCTGGTCCGGCTGAAGTCATTTGGCCAGAGATGGAGCAGCGAAGGTGTAGGAGCAGAGAATTCACAGATTTGGGTCTTTAATTTCCTGGAAGTGGGGCTCTGGGATCATGTAACAAGCAGCTGAAGCTGCCTGCAGGCACTCAGATGGGATGGAGGAGGGTGACGGGAGAGGTCTGGGTTAGATGGAGATCTCCTAGTGCTGCTGGGGCAGAGCAGAGCTGGTGCAGGCAGCAGGTGTGAATTGCTTCCTGCAGCTGACTTAGCATGTAAATTCCTGTTGAGAGGAGGAGGATCGCACCCTGCATCGGCTGTGGGATCTGATACAATGGGCAGCTGAGATGCTGAACAAGAGCCTGGCATCACTTCAAAGCATTGGCCTTCCAGGCGGGTGTGCTTTTGGCAGCTGCTCCCCACCGAAGCAGCTGAGCAGCCTCCAACAGCATCACAGGCCAGGCTTTGGTGGTGCCTCCCCACCCAAGGGGAGGCAGATTTTATCCCTAAGCAGGTCATGAGCCAAACATTACACAGAATAAGCAATAAGGGCACAAGACTGTCGGAATCAGCCAATATCCCAAAAGGACCAGGGTGTTGAAGCTGCTTCTGCTCCTGCCATGCTCTTAGGAGAGCACCATCAGGCCCTTTTTCCTTTTCGTACTGTAGTGAAATGCTTGTTGAAAAGTCCCTGCACTGTAGGATTCAGCGTTAAAATTACATGATGCAGCTGTGTATCACAACTTCTGGGTAAAGACTGGGAGTTCAGATACTCATGGAGTGTGTTGGGAGTTAACTGAACTCGGGATGGTATTTTTGTGGAGATGAGAAAGTATTGCGAGTTTTTTCCAGTGTAACAAGGCACGTTACACAAATGGTGTTGGTCAAAGGAATGAAACCCCAAATACTTGGTCCTCAGAGCTGGTTCCTTCTCTAGCCAGGCAGCTTCTCTGCTTTGTCTTTAGTTTGCAGCTGTTGCATCAGCTGGCAATTTTGAGGTCGCAGATGGAGGTCATGGTGCGTTTTAGGAGAAATTAATGACAGGACAGATTGAAAGTGAAGGATCAGGGGGAACCACCCCCAGTCTCTGTGTGAAAATGCTTTGATTGATGAGCCACCTATTCAAAGCAGTTGCCATTTAAGATGTAACAGACCAAGGAGCAATGAGCAGAGACTGTAACAACCCCTTGGTGACAAGATGTGCCTATGGTTGGGGGACTGAGAAGGGCAAAGGGGTTTGCCTGCCCTGTGATGCACGATGAGCTGCCTACCTCAGCTGCCTCCCAGTCTGGAACACCTCTCTGAGGGTCACCACTTCTCTTCCTCTTCACAAATTCTCCCTCTCTTCTGTGGTAGCAGAAGGTGGTGGGGAGGAGCAGTCCCTGAGTGTGGGCACTGTGTGGGGCAGGAGAACAGAAACCAGACAAATGGGATGATGACCTTGAGGACTTGTCTTGGGGGTTAGGCAGCGTCCGGCCAGGATGGGACCCTGCTAGGAAAATGGGAGATGAACTTGGCTGCCATAGGCAAAAGGTGTGAGGCTGGGACTTAGGATGTTTTAGCTTGTCTTTTCCTCTTCTTTCTATGAGCCAGCAAGCATGGCTGAAGATGGTTGTTGAAGAACCTCAAGGCCACTCTCCCACTACATGGTGCCCCATGGCAAGGAGCGGAGCTGGGATGTGTACACTAGGGATGGGTTTTCTGGATTCCACTAGGGTCAAGGGCACCTGTTCAGCAGCTGAAGTGCACAACTCGTCAGAGAAGCCCAGCTGTGAGCCCAGGATGGGAGCACAGAGCTTGCTGGCTCCTGGGCTATGGTGTGGGGACAAGCGTCCCTTGTCTTTACATGGGATAAAGTCTCCTCTCTTGCTTTTCTAGGGCATGTCCAGAAACTTCACGCAGGAAGACCACCGGGCAGGAGCCAATATGGAGGAGGATCTGCAGGATCCCCACCGCAGGGAGAGGGAGAACTGCTCCAGCCTCATCACCAACAGCCTTGCTGACATTGAGGGCTCCCTGCAGCGGGACGCCGAGGCTGCCTACACGCATGCAGAGGTATGACCACCCCAGAGGGCTGCACAGATCGAAGTTGCTGTGCAAGCCAGTCCAGAAGGTGTCTCCTGGATGTGGCCCCACACCAGGTCACCGACACAGGGTTATTTTCTTCTTGGTTTGGCTGAACCTCATTTCCGTGCCTCTGGCTCCAGCCTGCTTCTCTCGGCACAGCCCAGATGCTGCTGGGACGTAGGAGGGAACAGGAGCAAGCTGCTCCCCAGACCTCCCCCCTTCCTGCAGGGTTGTTGGTTTTCGAGGTCAGTGGCGGTTGCTGTGCTGCTTGGAAAGAGTGATGTCATTGCGGGGCCGGCTGGGAAATGCTGGGAAACTCGGAGCCTTTGATTAGCAGGGCTTGGGGGATCAGTGGAGGGACAGCCTGTCACCCCCCACCCTGGGGAATTACACCTCCCCAGCCAGCCCCTGTGCCTGACTGGCTCCTAGCAGAGAGCTGGTCATCCCACTGACTCCGGTACCCAGCCCCGGACCATGGGAGTCCCTGAAGGGTCTGCCCAGCACAGGGGCATCCTCTGCCTGGGGCAGGGGTTCCTGTGCTATCCCAGAGAGGGTTAAGAAGGGTGTTTTAGGAAAAAACCCACCCAGGGTGTCCTGACCCCCTTTGCTGCTTTAGTGATGCAGTGTAGGGTGGCCTCTGGCTGCTCTGGTCCATATTGGGTGGCTTCAGGAACATCCTGCCTTTACCCTAGGATCCCTTGTGCAAAGGCAGTGTTTGGGGAGGGGGAATGGTCACTGCACCACTTCCATCACCAAACAGGGTTGCTCAGCTTCTGGGGGTGAGTTCAGCTTGTATTGCTCCCCCCTCTGCAGCAGCTGAGAGAGCAGGCACTGCAGGTCCCACATAGGAGTGGGATCCCCAAACCCTTGCAGGGAGAAGGGTGGGGTCCCACACAGGAGCTGGGGGTCAGCGGGGAAAAATGTAACTGACCATGATGTGCCACTATGCTCTGCTCGGGGAGAGACCCATGTCCAGTGGCAGAGGGTGTCCAGCAGAGCTCCCAGGCCCTCTCCCTCTGCTCCTTGGGCTGTGACCTGGTCTGGGGCTCCTCTGCCTGCTGGAGAGAAGCTAGCCCTGGCCAGGCAGGAGTGCGAGGTGCGGGGCTTTTATTACCCTGAGTGACCTCATTTCCAAATGTTCTCCTTTCTTTGCTGCTAATTGCAGCAGGGCTGTGGAGGAACCCTGGACCTGTGTTCTCAGCCAAATGGGCACCGCTTCAACCTTCAGGCTGTCTTTCCGATTTCCTTTAATGAGATGAAATCCTTCAGGCATGAGCCGCGGCAGCTGGTGGCTGCCTCTGTGCAGGGTTCCTGGTCCCTGCCCTGGGGAAAGCTCCTGGTTCCTGCCCTGGGAGGAGGGTTCCCAGTCCCTGCCCCAGGGGGTTTCCAGCCCCGCTGAGGAGGTGCCTTCAGCATCTTTGCTCTGCCGAAGCTCCGTGCATGTTGCACACTCCCTACGGATCAGCTGCCGGC
The DNA here is from genome assembly GCA_013400375.1 of Thinocorus orbignyianus. Taxonomy (NCBI): domain Eukaryota; kingdom Metazoa; phylum Chordata; class Aves; order Ciconiiformes; family Thinocoridae; genus Thinocorus; species Thinocorus orbignyianus. The sequence goes on from VXBW01004509.1 coordinate 456,434, forward strand.
ATCAATCCCTGGTGTGCAAGGGGGTGTCTGGGGAGTGGACATGCAAACAGTTGCAGTGAGGGGTGTACCCTACAAATGCCACCCTGGGGTCCCCCTCTCTGCCTGCATGCCCTGCATCCCAATGCCTGTGCCTTACTGAGCACCGAGTCCCAGGTTTGCAGGGTGGCACCGAGGTGAAGCAGAGGCAACACTGGCCTGACACCTACACTGTCTCCTGTGGTGTTTCCCACAGCAGAAGGGACTGAGATATTGACCCTGAAAAACGAGGGAGGACAGAGGATCCTACCCAGCGTTCAGCTGGCCAGCCTGACCTTCCCCGTCCCCCAAAACATGGCCATTCTGGCCCACCCCATAACAATCTCCTGTGTCTCTTCCAGGGCAAATATGAAGAAAGATTCCTGAAAGATGAAACCATCTCCCAGCAGATCAACTCTGTCGAGGCCCTCCCAGAGCTGCACCTCTCTCCAGAGGATGAGAAGCCCAAGCAGCTCTTGCAGAGGAAGCTGCACATAAGGAGCCGGCCTCCTTCCAAGCCAACCATTGTCCGAGGGGTCACCTACTACAAAGCCCAGTCCACCGAGTCAGAGAACGACATCGAGGAGCAAAGTGAGTTGAGTTTGTAGTCACGTCCAACGGGATAGCTGTCTGTGTCCCAGGTTCTGCCTTGTCCCTTGGGAACGTGTGAGTGAAGTATGTGGGGCCACCATGGAAAAGAGTGCTTGGAGGCAGGAGGGACAGTTGATACCTCACCGCTCTGCAGCCCTTACGCCCTGCACAGAGGAACAGTGTGGTGGTGTTATTCCATGGAAAATCCCTCGTAGCTAAGGAAATAGGTCATTGCTATGGCATAAAACACCCAGCATCAACACCTTTCCTGAAAGTAAATGCAATTTTAGTGCATATGCTAGTCCTTCACACCTACCTGCCTGCTGGCATCCTGGGAAGTTTCTGCAGTGCCCGTGGTGGCAGGGAGGCAGCTCAGAGCTGTGGCTGGCTGTCCTGCACCTCAGCAGGGTGCTCCTCATGGCTCTGACCACAGTGACAGCCAGGAGCCAAGCCACCGGGGCCCGACAGCATGGACAAGCAAGGCAAGTACTCTTTCTGTGCAGAGCCAGCTCAGCAGTGGCATCAGCCAGTACAGGTGTGCAAGGGTTTGTGAGATGCCTGAGATGAGAGAGCAAAGGGCATGGGTGGTCACCTCCACTCAGTCTGAGGTGGTGGGCATGGGTGTGATATGGTCTCACTGATCTCCTACTGTGGGTATCATCAGCCCCTGCTGATCATCTAGCCCTTCTCCAGCTAGAAATTAAGAGGAACATTGTGGATTTAGTACAAGAAAGCCTGGATGGAGGAGCCACAGAGGTGGGGCAGGTGGAGAGGAACTGTGGGAGACCTGCTCCCCCTTGCTTGTGGAGCTGACATCTGTGCTTGTGTTTGGCAGCGGACGAGCTGTTCAGTGGGGACAACACGGTGGACCTGCTGATTGAGGACCAGCTCTTGAGGCCCAGTGGCCGGGCAGGTGATGGCGTGAGGAAGCCCACCCCGGTAGGATGGCCGCCCATCCCTGGCAGCGACCCCACCACCCTGCTGGCTGCTGACACTGCTGCAACAGCCACAGTCCCCCTGTCCCCTGCCATGTCCACAGGGCCCACATCAGACCCCGCCACTGTGAGTCAAATGACCCCCGCCCTGGAGGCCACAACTGCCCCAGCAGGGCTGACAGAAGAGGGGACCCCACAGCTACTGGCCTTGGCCAGCACGGTGGTGGCCACAGCCATGCAGAGCCTGCCCACAGCCACCAGCCTCATCCCCAGTCTTGCTGTGGCCACCACTGCTGGGAACTCAAGTGATATTGGGACAAGCCCTTCCTTGGAGAGCAGTCCAGGAGCTTGGGAACAGGACAATACCCCTGCAACGCCGATCAGCCCCACCATCCCTGCCACACCAAAGCAGGCCCTGGAGGAGGAGGACATCAGGAACATCATTGGTGAGTGCTTGCAGGTCCTGCAGTGATCCTGTTGTGCATGTGAGAGCTGGCTCATGCCCACAGCACACCTGGATTTGGTCATGGGTGGGAGGTGTCATGGAGGTAACTGGGCAAGCGGCTTACTGAGACATCAGATTTTACTTGTTTATTAACTCTGGAACCTACTGTAGTCCCCTTCCAGTTTGAGGGACTGGGCAGGGCAGGAAGAGACATCCTTGGAGATGGATCTGGGACAGGTCTCAGTCAGGGCAGGGACAAGGCTGGGGCCGTGGGGAGCTCTTTACAGGATTGGCCTAGTGCTGCTGGACCAAGCCGAGGCAATGGGGTACCTGCTGAGTGGGCAGGGAGATGGAAGGGAAGTTATGTCCACAGACCCCAGCAGGAGTGGTGGGAACGTGGCCACCCTGCCTTGGGCCTTGCAAGCCTCTCTCTGCCTGCACAGGGCGCTGCAAGGACACACTGTCCACTATCTCTGGGCCCACCACCCAGAACACCTACGGTCGCAATGAGGGGGCCTGGATGAAGGACCCCCTGGCTCGGGAGGAGAGGATCTACGTCACTAACTACTACTATGGGAACACACTGGTGGAGTTCCGCAACCTCGACAACTTCAAGCAAGGTGGGCTTGCACCATCCTCGGTGCTGCATCGGCTGTTGTTTGGCTGGTCCAAGTAGCATTCCCATTCCCTGGGATGCTACACCATGGGGGGATACTCTCCCCTGGGACCCTCCCCTCTTGGGCACTGGTACCCAGTGTGGGGCTCTAGAGCATGAGGGAGGTCAGGCTGCCCGTGGTGGCTCTGGACTTGCTCGTTACCCTGTCTGGTTGCAGCTGGTGGCTGGGGAGGGAGTCCAGGCAGGGCTGGGAGCAGAGGGTACTGGGGGCTGCTGTGGTGGGGCTACCAACCTCAAAGCAAAGGGAGGGTCTCACCTGCAAGGTGTCTCTGCCCTGCAGGGCGCTGGAGCAACTCCTACAAGCTCCCATACAGCTGGATCGGGACTGGCCATGTTGTCTACAATGGTTCCTTCTACTACAACCGGGCCTTCACGCGCAACATCATCAAATATGACCTGAAGCAGCGGTACGTGGCTGCCTGGGCCATGCTACATGACGTGGCCTATGAGGAATCCACTCCATGGAGGTGGCGGGGCCACTCGGACGTGGACTTTGCCGTGGATGAGAATGGCCTGTGGGTAATCTACCCAGCCATCAGCTATGAGGGCTTCAACCAGGAGGTGATTGTGCTGAGCAAGCTGAACGCAGCTGACCTCAGCACCCAGAAGGAGACGACATGGCGGACAGGGTTGCGGAAGAACTTCTATGGGAACTGTTTTGTCATCTGTGGGGTCCTGTATGCAGTTGACAGCTACAACAAGAGGAACGCCAACATCTCTTATGCCTTTGACACACACACCAACACACAGATCATCCCCCGGCTGCTCTTTGAGAATGAGTATGCCTACACTACACAGATAGACTATAACCCCAAAGACCGCCTGCTCTATGCCTGGGACAATGGGCACCAAGTCACCTACCATGTCATCTTTGCCTACTGAGACCCCCTGCCACAGTGGGGCACTGCAAGCCAGGGGCCACCAGCACCTTTTTATTATTATTTTTATTGTTATTATTGTTATTTTGTACAAATCAAAGAGTAAATGATGGGGTTTTGTTTCAAGCTTTTTTTTTAATTTTTTTTTTTTTTTAAATGGTGGATTGTAGATCAATCCCCGGGCCAGAACCACCTTCTTTGTCTAGGCTGTAACTTTGCTTCTGTTTTCCCTTCCTGTGGGGAGGGTCTCCTCACTGGGAGGACAGACCAGCCTCTTCTGCCCGTGGTGGATGAGGTGGCCCAGATGTGGTCTTCTTGATGAGGTTTATAACTAAAGATAAGCAGCAAGAGACCCAGAACTATTGCAAAGCTGGCCTTTCTGCTGCAGGCGCCAGGAGGCTGATGTCTGCCTATCCTGGTGGAGGGGGTATATGTCCTGTGGGAACGTCCCACCTCTCAGGACCGTCTTCCCAGCTGATGCCCAGCAGGCCCTTCAAGATCCTCCTGTACAATGGGGCTGTGAGCGCAGCTCCAGCAGCCCCTGGTGCTGGCACTTACACTGAGGACTGTCCCCTCCAGCTGGGGCTCTGCCCTTTGCAACTTGTTCGAGGGGACTGGGAGTGCCCTGAGCCCCAACTTACACAGGGAGTGAGCCAGCGCTGGGAGGGGACACTGTAAATACGTGTAGATGGCTTTTGTTCATTTTGTAACCTGAAGTAGTCCCCTTTGGCATTTGCCGGTGAAGGCTCTGTTCTGCCAGGCGCTGGGCTGCCTGGGCAGGGAGCTGTGGGGCTGGAGGAGCCCTGGCTCCCCATCCTACTGTCGCTCTGCAGGATCTCAGCCCTTGTCCCCTCACTGCTGTGCTCACCCTGGTCCCAGCTGTCGGCCACTGGGAGCCCATCAGAAGAATGGCCCTGGCGCTTCTAGCCTGGCAGCATCTTGTATTTACCTGCTGTTAATAATAAAAAGATCAAGTACCTTTGCAGCTGTTTGGGGCTTTCTTTGGGTCTGGTTCACCCTCTGGGTGGAGGAATATGCACGAGAGATCTTTTTGAATGGATTTTGGTTGCTTTGGAGAATGTTAGTTTGCAAACTAAGTGGCAGTAAGGCACGCTGGCCTGAGGGGACCTCTGGTCTGGTTGGGCCTAGCACCATGGCTTGGTGGGGTGGCTGTATCCAGCCTTGAGAAGAGTTTGGCTCTGTCACAACTGCACTTGCCCTCAGGCCACCATGGGCTGTGGTAAGATGCTCTCCCCACAGCCTCCTTTTCCCCAGGCTGTGGGTGAGCAGGGTGCCCCCTCCCCAGGAGCAGAGCGGGTAGGGGGGGTGTCCGGGTACATGTACCTCAGGCAGTTGCAGGGCTGTGCCAAGCAGAAGCACCCCACAAACAGTAAAACAGTACTAACAAGGAAAACAATAATAATAATAAATAAAAGAACCACTTTATTGCCTTCAGTGCTAGGGACAGAGAACAGAACTACACAGGACAAGAGGGGCTCTCCACCCAGGAGGTATCCACTGAGGACAGTTCCCAAGCCCCCAGCAGCTGCCCTTTCCAACATGCCGGGCTGTGCCAAGCTCAGCCACCCCCACCAGATCCTTTCCCTGGCTCCCTGGTGGCAAACAGCACCCCCCAGAGCAGCTGGCTGCCCCTGCCCGGGGCTGCGGGGGAGCTTGTGCTTCTGGCTGGGGCACCGCTGGGGTTTTATTTTTGAGTATTGTGTGAGCTGGCCCACGGTCAGGTGGGGCCGGGGCCAGGAAAACAGAACTGGTGCAAGGAGTGCAGCCAAACCCCTCGCCGAGCCCGGCCGCTTCCCAGCAGCGAGCGTCGAGGGGATGGGATGGGGGGCCTGTGCAGCTCACGCTGACTACGTGGCAAAGGGCAAAACTTTTCCATAGTGTTGCAAGGCACATACTTTACAGGGGTGTATTGCTCTTCACCCTCCTCCTCACCTCCCACGAGCTGTTTGTCTTGCTGCAGGATCAACTTTTATTTCCTAACAGACACACTCGCACACACACACACACACACACACACAAATAATAATGATAATAAAAACACGTCCGTGAGTCAGCGGTTCAGACAACGAAGGGCAGGCAGTGGGGCTGGCAAAATGAAGCCCATCATCTTCTGTGCTAACGGCGAGAGAGGAAAAAAAAAACCAAAACCAACCCATAATGTAACATGCTGAAATCATTAGGAAAGGCCAAGGCTCTGCCGGCGTCTGGTCCCAGCTGAGCAGCGCCGTGCACCGCACTGGAGCCCCTCGGCCCCGCTCTGGCTCAGGGCTTGGCTGACAAACTTGGGCCCAGCCGAGAGCTCCGCAGCCGGTTCTGTAACGGAAGCCGTGGATCGCGGCAAGAGCCGTGTCTGGTAGCTGAGGGCTCGGGGGCAAATGGCAGGCTCCCCTGAGGCTTGATGGGTGGCTGTCAGCGCCCAGAGGGCGGAGAAGGGTGCGAGGGTGTGAGCGTGTGTATCCATCTGTGTGTGCCTGTGTCAGGAGGAAGGTGCTGTGGCTGCATCCCACTCCCCTGAAGCCGCTCTTCTGCCCCAGAAGTGCCAGTGCCGCTCTGTAGGCAGCTAGTTGTGAAAAGCATTAAATAACCCTCCACAGACAAAAAAAAAATACAAACAAAAACCAGGATGGGAAGGAAAAAAATAATAATTAAAAGAAAAAAAACCAAACCCCAACAGCAGTACAGTCTTTACAAATACATGTGCCTCACTAAATCACCATCCTTGGGCCAAAACTCAGTCTTTTGCCACGCAGCCACGTGGGCTGGGGACATCAGCAGTAGTCTGCAGACGAGAGCATGCAGTTTTGGGGCTAGTGCCCATCACAGAGGCCACACTTGGTGGCAGTGAGGGGCCTTCTGCTCGCAGTGCTTCATCTGCAAGTGCAGGTTCCCACCACCCTACTGGGTGATCAGGTCTGGGCTGCCCCATGGCACTGCTGCAGCCTGCTGCTTCCCGGCATGGGAGAGCACACAGGGAAGGAATCTGGGGCAGATGTGGGGTGTGCATGGGGGCTGATGAGGATCGGGGCTGTTCAGCCAGGCCCAGCACAGCCACTCTGGCAGAGAAGAGATGCTCCTGGGGTCCAGGTGGCAGGCCCAGCTTGGGGCACCAAGCTTTGGTTTTCAACCAAACAACAGCTCACATCTGGACACTGCTTCTCCTGCTGGCCCAAGTGCATTGTGGGGAAAGAAGCCTGATCTTGAGCACAAGCCTCTGCAGCAGTGTGTCTAGCCAGGACTCCAGTGCTCCTTACCTCAGGATGGGTTAACAGGGACAAAAAAAGCAAAAAACAACCAAAAACTCAACCCCACAATATTGGGCAGTGCATAAGTAGCAAGGACAGCCCGTGCCCCTCCAGAGCCAGCCCGTGCCACCATACACTGATGCCGACACCAGGACTGCAGCAGCAGCGTGCACACCGCTGGCACTGGGCACCACACACTGCGCAGATCCTCCAGGTCTGTCCCTGGCAAGGGGACAGCGGAGCTGTATAAACCCCGGGCAGGATGCGGCTGTTGGGTAGGGTCAGGCACAGGAATGGGTGAAGTGGGGTCTGCCCTTGCTGTGCCCATGTGCCAGGAGCCCTGGGGGTCCGTCAGCCAGGGGGCTCAGTCTGCCTGCAGGATCTGCTGCATGGGCTACACCGCAGGAGCTACTGCAGGGATTTGACAATAGCTCTCAGGGCATGGGGCGTCTCTGGGACAGAGGGAGATGAGCTGTAGAAGGTGTCAGTGTGATTTCTGCGCTGCTCTCGGAGGTACGGAGGGACAGATGAACTTTTGATGTGGAGGATCCTGGTGTCCATCACTTCGCAATCGATCTGCATCATCACCTCATAGTCCTGTCCATTGATCACATTTTCTGCAAAAGTAAGAAGGAAAAAATCAACCAAACAAACAAAAAAGGCAGAGTTAGCTCTGCAAGCCAGTGACCTAATGGCACCAAAGACAGAGCTTTCCGGACCATGTTGTTTTTTTTTCTGGAGCAGTAGCTGGAGGGGGGAAGCACTTCTTCTTTGCAGCTCCACACTTGGAGCTCCATATCACACAGCGCAGCCCCAGCCCGCTCGTGACACCCCAAAGGACCCAGGCCACACTTAGCACGTGCAGTCACACCTAGAAATTAGTGTCTTGTCTTTTCCACTTCTTCATCTGCACATAATTACCTATGGAGTTCGCCCAAATAAAATTTATTACTGAACTGTGGCTCTTGAGCCACTAAAGCGTAAGGGTAATTAAAGAGTGGGCTTATTTAAGAAAGCTGACTGTTTCACTTTCTTTTTGTTGGTTTAAGAATACTGGAACCCTCTTGACACGGAGGATCTAGAGGAATTTCTTCACCAGATTATTAATACAAAAAGCCAAAACGCTCTCTCTCGGAAGACTTAAGTGCACCTCATTACTGTGCTGACCTGGCTGTTGTACCTGCACGACAAGGTCACTGCCCTTGAGAGGTCCCCAGACATGAGGAGACCCAGGCCTGCCCCAGGCCAGGCACGTCTGCTGCCACAGGAGCTCCTGGGCTTGCAGGCAGAGGCTGTGCACATGGCCAGCCATGTGCTGCCTGGATTTAAAGGTGGGAGACTATTCCCTGCATAGACAGTGTGTCCAGGAATGTGAGAGCCGAGATCAGATTTCCAGGCACGACCAATCCTTGCCTTTCAGAGTCAGAAACACTGACTGCCATCGGCAGTCTCTTCTTTCTGTGCTAAGAAGGATGGAAGATCACCTAATGGAAAGCGTATGGACTGGAGAAATGCACTATACATTACTAACTTTTACTGTTTTCCTGGATTAACTCTGACTCCGGATGACAGCTGACAACTGCAGCCGGACCCTCTTGTGCCCCACGCCACCTGTAGAAGCCATTAGATCAAGTATGTCTGGTATAGTAATGAAAAGCAGGAGCAAACCCTTGCTAAGGGGGCTGAAAGCCTGCAAGGGAAATCAAAGCTCCCACCTGCAGAAACGAAATGGAAAAAGCTCCGTATGTGCCACTGAGTGACTGAGGCCAGGAGCAGCTGTCCCTGTCTCTGTACTGCTGACCCAAACACTCAGACAAACTCTCATCCCTCCAGTCCACAGCGCTGCTGATAAAGCTTTGGGTGCTATGTTCCCAGCTGGGACCTTTTCTGAGGCCATGCATCCAGGACGCCCCTTCTCTCATTCTTGGATGTGCTTTTGGTTCTCACCCAACAGACATAGGACTGACACATGGAGATGACTGGGCTGGTGGCACTGCTCAGGACAGGGACTGCATGGGGCAGCTGGGGACACAAGGAGAAGCTGTGTGCTTGTGTGTGAAAGCCTGGCCTTTGGGCTGGAGAGAGCAAACAAGATTGGCTCCCTGTGACACAGCAAGCTGAAAACATAGCTCCTCAGCTCTCAAGTTGCAAAGCTGACAGCTTGACAGGATCCTGGCTATGTGAGAAAATGTGCTCCAAAGCCACAAGTGGGTGAGGTGGGATGGGATGGGATGGGATGGTGGCCAGGGCCAGGAAAAAACCCTCAGTAAGGCAGTAAGACTTTCCCGCGTTTGCCCGCAGTGGCCAGCACAGAGGGCTATCATTAGGTTCCTTGGCACTGCACTGCAGGGAGGAGAACAGCACTCCCAGAGAGCAGACCGTGCGAGGGAGGGAGCTGCACTGTGTGGGTGGCAGCAGGGAGCATGGGAATCTGATCAGCCCATCTCAGCCAGCCGGGATCCCACTTCTAGCGCTGACACAGGCTCCCCTGGGACTAAGAGGACCACAGCGAAGCAGGTCACAGTTCTGCTACCCTATGCAGGAGGTGCTGTGCCTTCTGAGGACACCACAGCTGGGACAGCTGGAAGGACTCACATTCACAGTGAGCCTCCCTGGCCAGCAGGCGTGGAGGGGACTCATGCACCCCAACTCAGACATTCACAATGTGCCCGATTCCTGCCCTGTGAGTGTCAATTAGCACAGGAGTGACACTCCGTTAAAAGATAGCTATCTGATTCTTTCTCCTTTTGGGATGAAGGCCCTACCAATGAAGAACTCCTTCCCTGCTGCAGGAAGCCTCTGCCAAGGCTCTCATCTCACAGGGGTGAGGACAATAGCTGGAACAGCTCAGTTCCCCCTAGGGACACTTTTAGCAGCCTTTCCCATTACCGTTAGCACCAAAGTGATATAGAAGAGGAGGTGGGACTTTCTGCAGAGACAGCAGTTGCTGCTCAGTGATGGTCCAGCTTTGTTCAAAGGAGCAGCCCGAAAGCCATGCCAGCCCCAGGAGGCCTGGCCACCATCAGAGAGCCCTGTCTGGCCCACCCCAGCCCAGAGGGTGGAGGAGATGATGCTCTGCATCAGCCCACGTGATGCTCTCAGCCAAACAACAGGCAAACGTGACCTGACTGCAGCTGGCACAATCCAATTTTTGGAAAGATTAGCTCACTGTCAAAGGGGCAGGCATTGCAAAAATGATTCCACATGGCTCCGTCCTCAGCTTGATGCCATTAAGCTGTTTCACGATCTGGATGAGGAATAGAGAGCATACTTATAAGATTTCTGGAAGATGCTAAATGGGAGAGATTTCAACCACCTTGAAGTATTGGATTAAACTACAGTTTTGATAAAAGGGACAGGTTGTCCAAAATCTTCCAAGATGCACTTCAACTGAGGCCAGAGTGCAGTACAACGCTTAGGAGAACTGGAAAACACGAGTACAGAATGGAGTCAGGCAGAAGCACTGCAGGAAAAGCTTGAGGACTGCAGAGGGTCACTGTGCATAAGCCCACAGCGTGACAGGACTAGAAACGCTCAGACCAATTTAAAGAGAAACAGTTTTATCTTTGACTAAGTTTCTAAAGATAATAAAACAAAACACTGGATAAAGCTACCTTGGGAGACCAGAGGGTCTTTGTGACTGGCAGTTTTTAAGGAAAGGTTGGATGACCGCCTGTCAGACAAGCCCTAGGGTACCTGACTTTCCCTCTGCACAGGCATTCGCAGTCGCTGTGGTCGCTCTGACCCTGCCTTTCTGTGAGCTGCAGGTGCTTATTCATGACTGAAGCCCGTCAGGGTAAACTGCAACCATTCCAGAGCCCAGGTCCACAAAGAAGCCACCACAGACCAACTGAGCTGTGACAACCGTCCATCTGCTCTTTGCTGTAGCAAAGACAGGGAGTGCATCTTGGACGAAGCTCTTTCAGGTGAGACTTGAGCTGACATTTGCCACAGAGCAGGGAAGCATGCTGGCCAGCACCTACAGTTCAGATGGCAGCCAGAACACTGCTGTGCCCTGTTTCCTTCATGAACAGTTTAAATCTAATGGCTATGTAGTTGCACATGTGCTATTCCCAATCCCTTGTCATCAACTGGGCAATATCTGGAGAAGAGCTATGGGTTCATCCAGAGAACACATCAGCAATTTGCCTTGTGATTCCTGCATCAAATCTTTTAAAAAATAGCCCAGTCAGGCTTTCTTTCCTTCCCTCTCCATGCGACCATCCAGCAGTTCCAACGTCTGGGAGACACCAGTGAAGCACAAGGTGGGTTTTCCAGTGAGGCCACGATGAGTGCTGAGCTTGGCAGCTGCGTGTGGCTGGTCCCTGGAGAGGTCAGGGTACGTAAACAGTGCCTTCTCCCAGCACTTGGGTCAGCCCTTCACAGCACTGCCCGAGCACGCACCCATCCCACCTCCCAGCCCTCTGCAGGGAGGCAGACGCGGGCAGGGGAGTCTGCCAAGGCAGGACCGACACCTCAAAGTCGCTGCTGGCTGGAAGGTCTGTGCTGCCAACCCAGGCTACAGGTTAACAGCCCAGAGCAACACCGACACTGAATTATTTCTAAAGATTTTTTTGTGCTGAATTACCTACGAGTGATGTCTTGTGGGATTATATAAGTGAAAATACCAGTAGAGGTGTCTGGATTTATAAATAGATTTACTGCTTCTCTTTGAAGTTCAGAACATACAGTCATTCATAGGGCCTCAGGCACAAGAAGCCATCCTTCGCAGGCCAAAAGGCTGTGTTGCACTTAATTATTTGTTAACAGGTTTAAAAGCTGTGCTTCAGATGACAAACTATTTCAAATTAACAGCAAAGGTAATTGTGCCAAGCAGTGCTGTTCTCTGACTGCACTTTCTCAAAGAGGCTCGCTGGCTCTTGCAGACTATACCAAACTCCCAGCACGAGCCTGCTATAGGGAACAGATATTTAATTCCCCAGGGTTTATGGCAGCTTCTTTTAAAAAAATACATGTTGCAAGACCCAGTTGATGTAAGCTGAAGTCAGCAGTCCAAACCAAAAACATTTAACAAATCAGGCTGAGGCTAATAACTACTGTTACAAATTACCCAAGATGACAGAAGATTGTCTTCATATTTGAACTACCAGATTTTCAAAGCTGTCTTATTAGAAAGACCATAAAACCAAAGTCCTCCTTCTCCCCTCAGTAGTACTGATACGTAACAACCAGTTGAATACTCAAATGTCCGTCTTTGAGATCAAGCATCTACTTCTCTAAGAGATGCTTAGAGTCCTAGAGAAAGGCAGAAGACAGGCAGAAGGCTTGACAGACAGGTAATGAAAAACTCAGTGTCTGCTTTGCAGTAAATCAGAACAAATGGTGACGTGAACTGTCTCTCTAAACTCAAAATTTATAGACATCAGTGGACTGTTTGGCCCTCCAGATGCTGTTGTAGGACAGGAACAAGGTATTCTGGCAATTCACCCTTTCCCACTTACCCTTTCCCACTTCAGGGAGGATAATTTGCCCTCCCCAAAAAGCTTTGCTGCAGGAAAATGCTTGGTTTGAAAACTGCACAATTTGCAGAGGCTGCAACAGCACTCCCCTGAAATACCACCTGACCCTGGGAAGTGTTTCAAGGCTGTCACCTACCACTGTGGAACAGACTGGCAGCTTTCTGAAGATGTGCTCACACCTTAGGTACATTGATAGAGCCCTGTTCTACCAAATAGACTATGAATTTTGTCTTACCCCTGTCAGTCCCACCCAAAAAATAGTCTGTGAGACCACAGCTACTCATGCCCTTTATACTTGCTACGTTTCCTTCTAACAAGGAAACTTCTTTCACCACACCAGATTCCAAAACCAATCCATGTCTGTGTTAATTTACACTTACAGTCCCTTCTGTAGCCCCATCTATCACCCCAGCAGGAACTTAGGCAGCTTTCAAAGAGTCACCAGATGAGTTCCAGTACCTGGTTGCTTTGTTCTAGCTGTGTCAAGTTGATTATGCTGAAGTTTGGTTTAAATAAGGATTTAGCACCAAGTTACCCAAACAATTTACAGCGTAACATGCCCTGGCCCAAAACAGAGCTTATGTCTAGAGCAGCACAGAGTTCTGAAAGCACAAGCTTCAGAAGGAGACGAGGGCACCAGCTGCACACAGCTCCGGGGCTGACCTGTTGAAGGGCTGCAGCTGTCCCCAGACATAATTCAGGTGGAGCTTTCTCTGCTCTGTCACCTTCTGCAATCTTCCATCTCATCACCACTGAGCAGTCCTGACTGTCCTACCCAACACATCTGGACAATGTTTCCATCGGAAGGGTTGGTACACACTACCAAATAAGTATATAAATGAAGCAGTGTTACTCTAACAGCTACAAAGACTAAAAATACACTTACTGCAACAGCGCAGCAGGGTTCCTAAAACATTTACAGATTTGCTTGTCAGACAGGATTATTTGAGGCAAGGGAGAAAGTTATATTGTGACCCAAGTAACTTCTCTTTTTAAAATCAAATTCCTGCTTGGAATTATTTCCAAACAAACCAGTTGCAATGGTCTCACCTCTGTGGACTCAGCTGTCCATGACACAGCTTAAGTGAGATCCTGGGCATTTGGGTTCTCCAGGCCTCCTAGCACCCCTCAAACAGCAAGCTGGGCTGCTGGCTCTATGTGCATACAGGACCAGGAGGCATGGTTGGAAACACCGGATCCACATAATCAGAGTCACTGTGATGAGCTGCAAGTTGACAGCAAGGAGGCAGGATCTCTCCCCATGTGTAAGCCACTGGAGCACTGGTGCCAGGAGCTATCCAAGTGAGATATATACAGGCACGAGGGTTAAGCAAGAAAACTGGAGGAAACCAAGCTCTTTTGGCCTCTTAAGTAAATGATGGACCCATGTGAGAAATCAGCTATGGCTGTGGATGAGAAGCACAAAGTCCCCTGAATTATATGACTATGTGATTTTTGGAAAAGGTCAGTGCCTGCCAGGCCAACGGCAGATCTGTGTCAGATGTTCTTTGCAGTACCTGGTCCAGACTACGAGGTCGCACGAAGAGGGAAGGTAAGGTTCCTCTTCCAAGGAACCCTTTCCCACCTGATCTCCCACCTCCCCTTCCAAACTTCTTCCATGCTGCATGGCCACTTCCCTCTAAGAGAAAGAACACCAGCTACAGAGGAGAGGGCCCAGTGTGGATCTGCTGTGGCTGCTCTTGTGTTGAAGAGGGAGTCAACGTCAAAAAGAGAACATCAGAATCACCAGTATTGACCCTTCCCAGGTGCATCACTTAAAGCTCCCTCAGGTAGAGTATTTCTTGGAAATACGGAGACATTCTTGACAGTACTGGCTGTTCCTATGTGTGTTGTTGGCAGGGTATCATTGCTGCAGAATGGCCAGAAAACAAAGGAAAGGGGCAGAGCAGTTGTGCTGCACAGAGAGCTCTCTTGGGAGTGAAGGACAGAGGCTGTAGAGAGAGCAACTCTATTTGGCAGAACCATTCCATGCCTGCTTGGGAAATACAAGAAGTATAAACAAATTCCCCACACAGCCTGGAAATCCAGACATAGCTACTTACTAGACAAATAATTGTACACAAGAGAGTAGCCTAAAAGTACATTCCATTAGAGGCTTCTTTCAAGAAGAAGGGCTGGAGGGCTTGTCCCAGGACAGTATGTAGGGGACTGTTTCTTCTGAGTGCAGCAGGGAGGGAGTGGGAGGCATGGGTATGTTCCCTTTGGTCCCCACCACGGGTCTAGCATTCTCCAGATGCTGTTAAATCTGGAAAACCTTTCTGACCCAATGCTACCTCTAGCAAGCTCCTCCTTTTCCCATTGTGCTGGCAGAGTGGCTGCTCTCCTTTCCTAGCTTTGGTACTGTCTAAGGATGGCTGCTCTGCAAAGGCAGGAGAGCAAAGTCCCACCCGGCCTATGCCTCTGCCTCTAACAGTGACCAGTAGCAAAAGTAAAGCCAAACAGGCACTTTTGGTTACACATGAAATAGTAAGTACCTGCTTCCCAGACACCTTATCTACACAATTCATGGTTCTACAGGTTCTGTTATAACCTTTCCCTCAGCCATTGCTGTCCAATTCAATAGTCACCCTGGTAGGGAAGCTGTTATACTCCATGTTCATTCCCGTTGCTTTTTCTCCTGCATTTTTCATTGTTTTATAAATCTATAAACATCTATGACCAAAACCGCATAGTAAGGAAGATGGAGATTCAGCAGGGCTGTAAATAGTTCATGCTTTGCTTTCTACTTCCTCTCTAAAAAATTATATTGCTTTTCTTCATGTCTAAGTTGACACTTTGGGCAAGGATGCACAGTGGCTCTCTGAGCAGTAACAGCTTTGTTATCTGCCACTGCATGGTTGGTCAGGAACGCTTTTCCCATGTAAATTCTTTTGAATTTTTTCACACCAAGTTTTACCTGCTGGACAGTTTCACTCTTGCCAACTTCTTCCAGCTGTGCCTGGAGATGCAGGGGTAGGGACCTCAGAACAGACTTGTCTGGGACTCTCTTGGTGACATCCCCTTCACTACAAAATGGGACCATCTGTCTCCACCTTTCATTTATACTTTTTATGGGGAAACCAATCCACAAGCGAGCCTTCCCTCTTGCCTCACAAAAACTTTCTTTTAGTAGGCTCCAAAGAATTACTTTCTTCCAAGTTTTTTGAACACTCAGGTATGCTGTTGTGCTGAGACCACCCTTATCCTCACACTTGCTATCCCTCTGAGGTCTGTGATGGAGCACTAAAGCAGGACTTCTCTCTGCAGAAGCTGTGCTAGCTCTTCCCAATCTATCATATGTCCCCAGACACGCTCAACTCTCACAGATTCAGCCAACCTGTGCAAAAGTGAGACTTCATTTTTTACAGCTCCTGAGGCCATTTTAAAAAAGTTTGCCTCATTTGTCACTTGCCATTCTCCTGATATTCATAAAGCCTCAGTGATTAACACCAGCAAAAGAACTCCTTGCTCACTCCTTCAACAGTGCTGCCTTCAAGTGCTCTTTCACACTTTGGTCCTGTGCAGGCACTAGAGATTCCCTGGCAGGCGTCCTCTGAAAAATGTTTTTAATATTTTTTTATGCCTCAGGCACACTGTTCCTCAATATCTTTTTCTGGCTTGACTTTTTATGGTTTGACATTTAGTCTGCCAGAAATAGTGCTCTTTTTTCTATTCCCTCATTTGGCTACAATGACTATTGTTTAAAAGATATCTTCTTACTTGTGTGAATTTACTTTAATGTGTTACTTAAACCTGCTGGATTTTTAAGGATCCTTTTAAAGACTGTTGCACTGAGCTTTTAATCTTTAATCAATTTTCACACTATTTGCCAGCATTTTACCATATTGGTTTTTCTTTCCTATTCTCATTTAGCCCTTGCCTTTGAACTGCAGTATGCACTTCACCGTTTCAATTTGTAGGCACTTACCCATAAAATTAATTTAAATATTTGACTACTTTTTTTTTTCCCCCAAGGGACAGTGTCCATTTTTCATTGACATGCACCTTATCTATCACCCAGTGTCATTTGTATCCTCGTGTTAGAGTCTCACTGATTTAAGAGTGGAGGCTGGCCTGAGCCTGTATTCACTTACAGCTGAAACGTCTTTATAGGTTGGATGATATCCAAAGAGTGAGCTGATTTTTCCACCTGTCTCTCTTGGATACATAAAGTTACCTCATTTATTTAGGCACTGTGATCAGCTCTTGCTTTTAGAAGAGTATTTTTAACGCCATCTCTGTGAAGCTTCTGTCTGCGTGGGGTGAGCACTTTCCTCCACATTAGCTTTTCTGATTCAATGTGTTTGCCAGTTAATTAAAAAAAAAATCCTATACCCATGCTGCAGAGTGCCTGTCTGAACACACCACGCTAACAAAAATGAGATGTCTGCTTTAAAGATTTCTGTTTCCCAGCTACAGCAACAGAAGATTTACAGCTTTAATGTATGAATCCTGCTCTGAAACAGAGGTGGCTCCCTCCTCATGGTGAGGGGCAGCTTGGGCTGGCAATCCTTTCTCCAACCACATTCACCCAGAAGTACATATCCCATGTACTGGAATATGCCATGGTCTTTTCACCTAGGGCTACTACAGAATAAGACAGGATGGATACAGATGATTTACCATGTGGATGTGGGTGGATGAGTGAATTTGAAAATGTTCTTCAGGTGTTCAGGATGTATTATTCAAACGCTTTCCCAGAGCAACCGTGATACAAAGGATCAAGCCCAAAGGATACCCAGGAAGAACAGCAGGAAGCATCAGAGGTAAGGTGGACTAGATGAAGCGGGTGAGGAAAGCTGCAGTGTGCAGGACTAGACCTGGGATGTGAGAAGGCAGCAAAGGACTCCTGGCCCCATGGGCAGCAATCTCCTCAGAGACTGCAACCCAAGCACCAAGAAAGACTGTTGCACTGCTGTGTTTTTACTAATCTCTAGATTTACTCCAGTGATGCTCTCAAGACAGAACTCATAAACGTGAACCTCCTCTACCAGCACTGTTGCAATTTCTTATGTTTTTACAGGGTGAGCTCATTATGGATAATTATGTTTCAGATCACTGCAGAAATAAAGAGCTACCAGTAATCAGAGTTTGGCCTGTGTAACACAAACATAAAAACTGTGTTTCATGCCTATAATTTAACACTAGGAGGAATTATGTAATCTTGAATTTACAACATTTGAAAACATACTAAGGCAGATCAGCTGGGCTCAAGGCTAGAATTACGATGTGCTGCACAAACACAGGTCACTGTACCCAAGATGGTGATGGTAATCTCACAGACTGGGATGAAAATCTTCTCTTAGCTTTGCAGCACAGCTCTCGGGCACGGTGCTCTGTAAAGCTTGGTGGGAGAGCACACCTCCACGGCAGTATCAGCATCCAGAGTAAACCACCACCTAGAAGAGATGGCCTCTGCAGCAAGATGCACATTTGTTCAGTTCTAAACTGAATTTGGCTCCACGTTGCAACTCCATGCTGGCACCCATACTCGCAGCTAATGCAATGGGTTTCTTTTTTTCGCCCCTACTTTGTGTATTTTATATAAGTGTGTCTTTTATACGGAAAAAACAATCTGGTGTAAAACTCGACACTGGCATTGGAAATACCAGTGAAGTATGAAGTCAAATTAATTTATGACTCATTCTCTACCCCCTCCATGAACAGTGTGTTCCCAAGAAAATGCCATCTGTAGCTTTTGCCCTGTCTATCCAGGGAAGACCAGTCACATTTGGCCTGCTTCGTCACACAAAGCCCAAGAGATATTCTTTTTCATATTAACGAAGGGGCAAAAAGGCACAGAAGATCATCTGAAATCATCTTCCTGTTCTTCTGAATACATAAAAATAGGTTACTCATTTAGCAGTTTAGGTAAACAGCTCGTTATGAAAAGTCACTGGGGAATAAGCCTTTATGATTTCATTTCTTGATCGTTTCCTGTCTAACTAAATAAACATGAACTCAAGTGACACAGATACCACTACTTTTGTGTGCAGATTCTTGAAGGATTTCTTTCATAGTTTTTTGAATAATTTAACTTCTCCATCCTGTCAAAGACAATACATATCAAGAGACAATGGTTGGGGAGAGCAAAATCTCTCAGAGACAACCAAATCTGTTCAAAACTTCTCATTAATGTTGAATCTAGGCGATGACCAATTCTGATGTTCAAGCGGGGGTGGTGGTGTTATTCTGTTTTGATAAACTGCGCTTTTATATCACTTTGAAAATAGACCAAGAGAATAGCAACTTGTTACAATACGACTAAAATCTATGGTTAAAATTCCTTGATAAAATCTGTTCTGCCACTATTTCAATCCTGACCTCTGTAACACAGCTTTCCATAGGCATGAGAGACTAAGTACATCTGTGACATTAGCAAATCACCCTAATTACAGCAGAACCACAGCTTCTCTGTCCAGGCTCAGTAACTGGCTGTTGCAGTGATGTCTAACTGAAAGCTAACTATGGTTCTGATTTTTCCCTGGTCAGGTTTCACCAAACTACTTTCTTTGCTCAACCGGCAGCTCAAGAGGCAGAAGTGGAGCATTTTCAAAACGGCCTGTATACTAACAGCACAGAGACATTCTCAGATATATTTTCCTTCATCCTGGTTCTGAGAACCATGATGCTTTGAAGGATTCTCAGTGACCTTCTGAAAAAACCTTTGCAGCCACCCTTCTTCCATCTCACAGATAGGTTGTAATTCTACACACACAACTTCCAGAGCCTTCTGTTCACACTCTATAGCTTGTAAGGCTGCGCTGATTTCTCATCAATTTCTGCTAAATCCAGATATAAAAGCAGAAACACTGAACAAAATAACTCTACAGATCATACTTGTGTAGGTAAGAGAGTCTTCTGTGCCTACTAGAGTGTCAGTGTGGGTACAAGGACAACAGCTGTGAGAGGGAGCCACAGAGACCAAGATTTGGCTTGTAAGCATGAAGAGAAGGAGCCAAAACCAGCTAGAGACAGTGGGGGCCATTGGCTTCCTGGAAACTGTTTTGAAGGTATTCAAAGTGAGAGAAGGCTACTGTTCAGCAGCAACCTTCAGGGAAGACAGCTGCTGCAAGTGGCATGTATTGTTTTAGACCTTCCTCATTCGATGATTGACTGGGAATTCTGCTTCTTGTTCCAAAAGACGGAAATGGCATCTTTTGTTTGCTTGACCCTGAAAGGCAGAGGAAGTTGGAGACTTTATTTATTCAACCCCAAGACATGGGAACTTACAGAACATTGTCACTTCCCAAAGAGCTTTTGTTTTTATTTTCCTTCTCAGCCTGTGTGGGTTCTGTTTGCCTTATGGATTTTTCACAGTTTGCTACCAGCCTTGGACATCTGTGAGTGGTTTTTGCAAGTGGTTGTCAGTTGAAAGAACGCTCTTTGTAGCTCTATGCAAATAATTGTGCCTGCTTGATGGCAGAAATCCCTCTAGTTCTGATCAAAAAGCCTTACCACTAGATTTGTTATTGACTATTTTAATTAGAATGTGTATTATTTCACAGCACTTTTGAAGTCTGTTAGATATTACTAGCCCAACTAGAACTAAATCTGGCCGTAGATGTTAAAAACAATACAAAGCATTTCTATAAATATATTAGTAACAGGAGGAGGACTTGGGAGAATCTCCATCCTCTACTGGATATGGGAGGTAAAATAGTGACAAAGGATGAGGAGAAGGATGAGGTACTTAATGCCTTCGTTGCCTCAGTCTTTAGTAGTAGACTGTTCCCTGTTCCCAGACTCCTGACACAGCAGGTAGGGGTGGGGAGCAGAATGAAGCCCCTGTAATCCAGGGACCTGCTCCAACACTTTAATACAAACAAGTCTATGTGGCCAGATGGGATCCACCCGAGGGTACTGAGGGAGCTGGTGGAAGTGCTCACTGAGCCACTTTCCATCATTTACCAGCAGTCCCGGCAAACCAGTGAGGTCCCAGCTGCCTGGCATCCAGCAAATGTGATGCCCATCCACAAGAAGGGTTAGAAGGGTTATCTGGGGAATTACAGGCCTGTTATTTTGACCTTGGTGCCTGGGAAGGTCATGGAACAGGTCATCCTGAGTGCCATTATGCAGTGCATGAAGGACACCCAGGTGATCAGCCCCTGCCAGCATGGGTTCATGAGAGGCAGGTCAGGCTTAACAAACCCGATCTCCTTCTATGACAAAGTGACCTGCTTGGTAGACGAGGGAAAGGCTGTGGATGTTGTTTACCTGGACTATAGTAAGGCCTTTGATACAGTCTCCTACAGCATACTCCTTGAGAAACTGGCTGCCCATGGCTTGGATGGGAGGACACTCTGCCGGATTAAAAACTGGCTGAAGGGTCAGGCCCAGAGAGTGGTGGTGAATGGAGTTAAATCCAGTTGGTGGCTGGTCATGAGTGGTGACACTCAGGGCTCAGCATTGGGGCTGGTTCTCTTTAACATCCTTATTAACGATCTGGATGAGGGGGTCAAGTGCACCCTCAATAAGCTTGCAGATGACGTTAGGCGGGAGTATCGACCTGCTTGAGGGCAGAAAGGCTTTGCAGAGAAATCTAGACAGGCTGGATTGGTGGACCAAGGCCAGTGGGATGACGTTGAATAAGGCCAAGTGACCTGCACTTGGGTCACAATAACCCCATGTAGCACTACAGGCCTGGGGAAGAGTGGTTGGAGAGCTGCCTGGTAGGAAAGGAGCTGGGGGTGTTGGTTGACCGCTGGTTGAACGTGAGCCAGCAGTGTGCCCAGGTGGCCAAGAAGGCCAACTGCATCCTGGCCTGTACCAGGAACAGCATGGTGAGTAGGACTCGGGAAGTGACCGTCTCCCTGTACTCAGTGCTGGTGAGGTTCTATCTCAAGTACTGTGTATAGTTTTGGGCCCTTTACCACAAAAAAGACATTGAGGTGCTGGAGTGGGCCCAGAGAAGGGCAATAAAGCTGGTTAGCGGTCTGGGGAGTAAGCCTTATGAGGAGAGGCAGAAGGAGCTGGGGTTGTTCAGCCTGGAGAAGAAGAGGCTGAGGGGAGACCTCATCACCCTCTACAGCTCCCTGAAAGGAGGGTGCAGAGAGGTGGGTGTCAGTCTCTCCCAAGTCACAGACGACAGGACAAGAGGAGGGGAAGTTGCGCCAGGGGAGGTTCACACTGGATATCAGGAAAAATGTTTACACTGAAAGTGTGATTAAGCATTGGAATGGGCTGCCCTGGGAAGTGGTTGAGGCACCATCCCTGGGGGTATTTAAAAGACAGGTTGACATAGTGCTTAGTGACGTGGTTTAGTTATGGGTTGGTTTTTTACCAGTGTTAGGTTGATGGCTGGACTAGATTATCTCAAAGGTCCCTTCCAACCTGGACAATTCTATGATCAGTATGAAGACAGATGCTAGGAAGGAAAGCTGAGGGAATGATGAGAAGCTGGCCAACACAACAGAGCACGTGGGCTTTGCAGAACTCCCCATCCCTTTCACAGTAAATTTCTGCCTTTAAGAGGGTATTTTGCTTTATGTTTCAGGAAGAAACAACACTTAAGAGAACAAGGTTCCTTGAAGAATCAGGAAGGTACAAGTTATAGAGAGTCAAGGACACAAACAGCTATCCTGAAAGTAGGCTGAAGACAAATCCCATTGTGTGACATCAGACTAAGGACCCATCCAGAATGTTTGTATGAAATTCAAACCTCCCTCTGTCATGGCTGCCAGTTCCCAGAAAATGAGCCTTGGATTTCATCAGTGCCCTTGGATCTTATCAAGTCTCAGGTTTGGCTGAGAATGGAGACATCAACCATCAATTTAGAGAGAACAAATGATGGAAAGACTTTTTCATATGGGAAACTGTTTTGCACAGGGATCCTAAGAAGAAAAACGGCTTTTTCAGTCTTTATATGCTGCTAAGGCCACCAGTACTCATGGTGAGTGCAGACGTGCACATCTACAGCTGCTCCTACCAAGAGAAAATGCAAGCTGTGAGAGCATCTAACCTAATCCTAGGGAGAAATGCATTAATGAAAGTGGCTTCTTGGGCTAAATGTTGAATGCTACCTCCTACACTCAATGACTGTACATATGTTCTTACTTTTGTGTGCTGCAGGAGAGGACTACTGGTGGTGTGTGCTGTGCCAGAGAGCTGCAGGCATCCTGCAGAGACCAAAGGCTTGTGCTTGGGATAGGAAAAGTGGCTTAGCTATGCTGTACTCTATAGATTATTTTGATCCAAAGATCGATGTTATAACCCACTGCATTTTTTACAGCAGTTAAGTAAATACAAGGCTAATAGCAGATGTTTTCATTTAAACTTCAAGAAAGGCACTGCCTATATGTCAATTTGGAATTGGTGTAATGAGCCAACAAGACTCTGAATTACAATAAAAGCAAATTTAGGAATGAAATCTACTGGAGACTTAACTGGTCTCAAGTGCATAGTTGGATTTCTAAAATAATAGCTGCAATCCAGCATAACAAACATGACTTGCTTAAAAACAAAAGCAGGAGTTTAACTGTGATTTGCAGTTGGCTTTCATTCCCATGAGAAACTGCAAGACATTTCTTCTTGGAATAACTTCTCAGTGAAGCCACACCAATGGTGCCCCCAAAACCACATATAGTGAGACTAGGACTACCCAGTTCTGCTTTTTTCCCTCCAGGCTTACCAACCCGAAGGTCCTTAACCTACCATCAGGCAGATTTTCTGAGTGTTCACAAATGCTGGGGCTTTGTTGTTGGGTGGGGGCAGGGCAAAACGTGGGCATGGCTGGCTGTGGGGGTGAAGGGGAGAGCTGGACTGAAGGACAATGGCCAGCAGGGAAACGGGAGGAGGGTAAAGGGCAGCAAAAACATCTGGGGACGCAGAAATGAAGGAACTGACAGAAAGGGCTGTCTGTGAATTGGGGGGGTGACCCCACACAAGCTTGGAAAGGGGCTTGGAACAGGGTGGGGAAGATGGAATTGGTAAGAGGGCAAGAGGGGAGGGATTAACACGTTAGTAACATGTAACAAGTTACTATATGTTGGGTTTTTTTTTTAATAAATATTTAAACATATTTAAGATATATTATCATATTAAATATATTTAAATATCTAAACATATTGCTGTGCATCTGCAGAGAAGCCCTCAGCGGGGAGTTTTTTCGCTTATCCCCATGCTTGCAGAGGGGCATGGGCAAAGCAAACTGACCAGGAGAAGGAGCACATAAGAGAAAGTTACAAGGTAATGGCTATTTTCACTCTTTTCTGATCTATAACTGAATAGTTTTTATCACGTTTTTATCTTGAAAATTAATAAAGTACTGTTACTGCTTTGTACAATAAAGTCTCCTAATTTTCTGTCCTACTGAACGCACACATACACACACATATATCTACTACAAAATTTTCTGCTAAGATTTGCCATTTTAGCTGCAAAGTGCTGGTGCTGCCACCGGCTGGATTTATCCCAACTCTTCCCTCCAGGAACAAACTCTTCAAGCTGTAAACTTAAATCTGTTTTGTACACCTGTGAAAGCTGCCAGATCCATCTTGCAGAACCACGTCATTAACCTCCACGCAGAGTCATGTCGGACAGTGACTGACAACTCATTTTACTTCCTAATCTTTGTCCGTACCTGTTCTCTTTCCCTGCAGATGGTGGTGGGAACAACTCAAGCTACCTAAAGGCAGAGACCACAGCAGAGCTCAGAAGGCACCCAAGCAATCAAAGTGCCATCAGAAAAGGATGACAACCCTGCTGGGAAAAGACTGTTCAAGGAGTTCAAAGGGTTTTTGACTGAAATGCAAGCTGTTTCATGTTTGGAAACAGTGTCATGGGTAAACTTTAGTACACAGAAAAATAAAGATCTTGCAGAAGAAAGCAAGTGATGAAGTTCTGAAAAGGTTTCAAAACAAAGGCCACTTGAGCTGCATTCCCTTCTAGTCTTCTGCCAGGTTTGTGGCAGCAAAAAGGAAGGGCAAGTAAGTGGCAGTGGAAAAGGTTTCTCTTCTTGCACAGAGATCTGACTGAGACGTAAGAAAAGGCAGGACAGGACAAGTTCTTTCACTGAAAGTTTTCCCAATTCCTCCCAGGGAGACCTGTCCTCTTCTCGCAGCCAAATCTCAGCAAGTGGACAAAGAATTAAGGTGGGCTTAAAAGACCAGCAGACAGCTGGGAGGAAAGCTTTGTTGTCAGCTAACTTCCAGATGCCTGTTCAGTCCTTACGGAGGCAGAACAGGGTGGAGGAGCAATGTTCTCAAAGGAGAGAAATGGGTTCTTCTCCAGACAGAACTTTTTAGGGAATGTCTCCTCCAGGTAATCTACTAATGATCAATTTAAAAATTAAGCCAAGTTACCTACTGGCTCTTTTGTATCTTGAATTTTATTCCCCAGTACCTGGCTGAGTGTCACAGAGGAAGCCATGCTTGATGGTGTTGTTTACTTAATGCTATCCTTGTGTCTCATCTGTTTCAACATCTCTGCCCAAATCCCTGGACATTTTTGTATTTCCTGGATTATGCTGATGTCCTGAAGAAAAATCCCAAAGAACTCAAGTAACTGTAATTTCACAATGCTTCATTAGTAATGAGGGATAAGATGTGTCACCAGATTCTTATGTTTATGTTCCAAACTACATTTACTTCAACAACTGAAAAGTTATGTCAAGTATAACAAGACTCAGTAAGATGTTAGGAAGAAATACTTTGTAATTTAGAAATAGTGTTTGCTCTTCAAGTGATAAAGTGCTCATCTGCACGTGGCAATTCAGCTTGGCCAGAAAAGGATTTTTGTAATCAACACGAAAAGGGAGGTTTGGGCAGATAAATGCCAAAAATAATTCTGATACATCTAATAAAAATTCCCCTAAGATAGCTAGTTACATTATAACACACTGCACGGGAAAGTGTAATTATCAAAATGTTGAAAGCCTGAACTGGTTTTTCTTTCTCCTTTAGTTTATGGAAATTTGCATCATTAGATAGTATTTTCAGCATGCTTGAACTTAACAAAGACATTTGGGTTTATGATTCACTTGTACTGTAAAACACGTAAGTTTTAAAAAGTTATCATGTGCATAGATATTCAGAAAGTAAAGTTTACACTGTTACAGTGTTCACGATACATTTAATCATAGAATCATAGAATCACAGAATGGTCAGAGTTGGAAGGGACCTTAAAGATCATCAAGTTCCAACCCCCCTGCCACGGGCAGGGACACCTCTCCCTAGAGCAGGTTGCTCCAAGCCCCATCCAGCCTGGCCTTAAACACTTCCAGGGATGGGGCATCAACAACTTCCCTGGGCAACCTGTTCCAGTGCCTCACCACCCTCACACCAAAGAACTTCTTCCTAATATCCAATCTAAATCTCCCCTCTTCCAATTTAAAACCATTCCCCCTCGTCCTGTCACTAGACTTCCTGACCAAGAGTCCCTCCCCAGCTCTCCTGGAGCTCCCTTCTGATCCTGGAAGGCTGCTCTCAGGTCTCCCCGGAGCCTTCTCTTCTCCAGGCTGAACAGCCCCAGCTCTCTCAGCCTGTCCTCATAGGAGAGGTGCTCCATCCCTCTGATCATCTTGGTGGCTGTGACAGTGACCCTGTGCCCCAAACATGTCCTAATTTGGCAGTTCCTCATCATACGAATCAATGCTATATTTATACAGTTCACATCCTGATTCTCACGCGGGGCTAAAAGGTAGATCAAGAACATTTCTGTCTGCTTAATAAGCCCATGCCCCTAGTGCAAAGCTGCTTTCTTTGCTGTCCTACAGCACTGTAAGATGATTGTGATTAATCTTGACCATGGAGTGCAGAGAGGTCCTGCTCACGCTGAGTGTTGTATAACGGAGTGGTAAACAGCTGAGGAAGCTGATGGAAAGCAGTCAGCACTCTAACAAAGCAGCAGGGGCGAGGAATTTGCCCTGACAAGCAGGCATAGGAGGAAGCCAAATGAGAGGGTGACGATAGCCCCCACACTCACTGGGACCTTTATAGCCGCCAAGTTAGAGAAGCTAGATCACATTCAAGTAACCCCTAATCAGCTGTGTGCACTGGGACTGGATGGCACCAAGGAGAAAGACTCCTTCTGAGTCCTTGAAGAAGCTAGAAGATACTGCAGAACTGCTGGTCAAGGCACGCAGCACGCAGCCTGTCCTTACGGCCACACTGACCAGGCACTGGTGATTTCCCAGCACCTCAGCTCCAGCGGGGACCCTAGCAACTACAGCCCAGTAATGACCAGTTTGACTTCTTTTTCAAAGCTCTAACAAGAGACATTTGGTCTAAGTTTGGTTGCCACATACAAGTCAGGCACAGCTCTTTGAAATCATTCTCCTATCATTCTCTTTCACGTTTTGGACTTACCATTGATGTTTACAGCTGGCAACACTATAGACATCTTTGGTCTCCTGGTCTTGTTATGTGTGGTGGCTGGCAATAACAGGTGGTCCTGGAAAACAGGGGAAAAGATGTGTTAAATCTGCTTCGGAAGTACAGAGATGGGAAAATTCCTTTTCCATTCTGTCTCGCAGGCATTCCACATGAAACCATTTACAACTTCTTAGCAAATTCAAATCGTTAAGGGAGTCTTCCAAAAGTCACAGCAATAGCTCATGCTGTGTAACCAAGAAGAGATCCCTATCGCATGCAGCAGAATATGAAAAAGCCTTGATCGTGTGGAAAGAGACGGAAACTTCTATCAGACCCTCGTTCAACAGAGTACTTATGTATATGATTAAAGTAATTTAACTTGACTTCAATGATATTTAAACATGTGGTTAAGGGCTTTGCTGAAATGGTATGTTTACTTGCAGTGCTGCCTGCTTTATATATAAATGTCATCTTGCTATATCTATGTCAAGCTCTCCACCACACGCCTTGTGCCGTAGGACTGTACTGGTCAGGGTTGCGGTGGGATGTGAAATATGAGCTCTGCTCTGCTGACAAAACCTACCAGGGAAGTCTGATGGCAAAGCTGTGCTTTAGTAGCTTATCTCAGTTGGAAGATGGCTGGGTGCTGCTGTAAGACAGCTGTATTCAAACTACCCTGAGTTTCAGTCGTGGAGGCTGCAACTGCAGATGTTCTGGATACGGACCCGACCTGCAAGGAAAAACGCAGCCTCCCTTCATTTATTTTTTGCTGTTGCTGAATTCAAATTGCTCAACTTATAGCCTGGGAAAATATGATTCTTCCTTTATCAACAGAAGTAACAGAACATAAAACACCAGTCCAGACATCTCCTATATAATTGTGCTATGTGGATCTAAATGGACCAAATATTGAGGGAAGCTTCCTTGTATCTAGGAGCAAAAGACTGTGTTTATACAATCAACAAATTGCATTTAAATTTCTAACTCAGGTTCTAAGTGAAAAAAAAACCTGCCAATCACTAGGTATCTTTTCCAGGCCCCAAAGAATGAATGTAAAGGTTTTCTCAGCCCCTGTGTTTGCCTTTCTCCCAGTCCCAGCAATGCCAAATTCATTCCCAGTGTCTCTGAGAAGAACAAAGACTGGCAGGTGCTACCATGTCAAACATCTGGAGACCAACTCATTAAGTAGTTTTTACAACTGTTTTAAAACAAAACCTGAACATCTGCCTTTCACTTCTCAAGGTTCAGTCACTCATCTCACATGGTTAAAAAGTGGAAACACGTTTGATGCTCTCGTCTCATTTCATGCTCTCCCATTTGTAAAACTCCCATGGTATTTCACAAACTTAGCACTCAGAAACTTCACATGTAGCTTTTCGGTTCCCTGGTTAAGTATAAGCAGACACATGAACACCTCATGCTTTTGGCCTTTTGGGAAAGGTTATCTTTTTGGCAGACTGAATTACTACTTCATAGAATCATAGAATGGTCAGAGTTGGAAGGGACC
>VXBW01004509.1:484892-530933 GCA_013400375.1 Thinocorus orbignyianus
AGCCTGTCCAGGTCCCTCTGGATGGCATCCCTTCCCTCCAGCGTGTCAACTGCACCACTGAGCTTGGTGTCATCAGCAAATTTGCTGAGGGTGCACTCTATCCCACTGTCCATGTCTCCAACAAAGATGTTAAATAGTACTGGTCCCAGTACTGACCCTTGCGGGACACCACTCGTCACTGGCCGCCACGTGGACATTGACCCATTAACCGTTACTTCCTTCAGGACACAGCTGTTAACTTCTTAATGTCAGCGCAACTGTATTTCCCCCCTTTTAATATCTAAACACTAGAATGTTATGATCAAGCTTCAGGGAACTGAGTTACACAAAAAGTTGGGTGTTAAATATATCAAGATATTCTGTAGCTACGTTGTAGAAATACCACTCTCTTTTTTTACCACCAAAAATCCCTCCAAAAACCAAATGACTGACCATGAGAAGAAAACATTACTTCAACAAATGACTGTAATTAAAAACATCTTGCTACCAAAATTATAAACCCACTCTGGTATAATTCTCAGACTGCATATGTAATTCCCATTTCATTGGGGACTGCTGAGATTAAGACAACACTAAGTAAGATGATGAGCTTCACAGAAAAGCTGTTCTTGAAATTCAATGTTCCCAAGGGAACAGGCCAAAGATAAAATGTCCATTAAAACCACATTTTGTAACAATGTCCTTGTCATGGTTTGATGACTATTTTTAACATTGCTTAAAAAATGCCTATCCTGGCTTTTCCTTTTCCAAAGCTCCTGAGAGTCCACAACACCATTAACTAGTATATAGGTGATCACCTATGAATCATTACAAGTAACTACTGTTTTTTGTTAACATACCTGAAGATTGGTACATGAGTTGATGCTGGACAAGTTTTGCTTATAATGGCACCTTTACTTACTGCATGCATAAAATGTATTAGGAACTAACACTTTACAAGCAGAGTACCTCTAGAGAAATAAACAGCAGAGTCACGACAGAAGTGCCAAATTTCTGGATAGCAACAAACTAAGGAAAATTCCTCAGATACCTCCTGTATCATAACCTTCTTGGCGACAACAAGGCAGGTTCAAGTAGGACATTCAGAAACAGTTTTTCACCCAGAGCACGGTGCAATCCTGGAACAGGTCAGCAGAATGCCAGGGGAGCTCCGTCCTTGGAGGTTTCCAAGACCCAGCTATACAAAGCCACGGCTGCCCTTATCTACTGTCAGCAACAGTTCCATTTCATGGAGAAGCTTAGGCTAGACACCACGAGAGGTTTTCTCTATCTGTTTTGATGATCCAGTGATTCCCTTTCTGCATTTCACAGGACAGACTCTGGCAGTGCCAGCTTCTCAAGAGAGTCCTACGGCAACTACAGTGCAACCACCTCAGACTTGGCCTTTACAAGCTCTGCATCTCCTCTATCACTGTTAAAATCAAAGACTTGGCTCAGACTGACTCTGCAGTTAACTGATTTAATTTCCATGACTATAATGCAGCCAAACTATGCACTAATACTGTTGGGCAAGTTCAGATTCCACCAAACTGATCTGCTTGAAAACAATACTTTATTCTAAACCTTGCACTGAAAATGAGATGTAAAATTTACCATTCTTAGTTTTGTCTCACCTAGAAGCCTTGGTTCTTTTGTTTGTTTTGTTTTGGGTTTTTTGTTTGGTTTTTTTTTTTTTTTTTAATACCAGGACTTAGATTTAATAATAATCCATTTTAGACTCCTGTGAACGATGTTTCAAGAGCTGCAAAGAAGAAATGAGCAGCTCACCATTATAGAATGGTCAGAGTTGGAAGGGACCTTAAAGATCATCAAGTTCCAACCCCCCTGCCCTGGGCAGGGACACCTCTCCCTAGAACAGGTTGCTCCAAGCCCCATCCAGCCTGGCCTTGAACTCTTCCAGGGATGGGGCATCAACAGCTTCCCTGGGCAACCTGTTCCAGTGCCTCACCACCCTCACACCAAAGAACTTCTTCCTAAGATCTCATCTAAATCTCCCTTCTTCCAATTTAAAACCATTCCCCCTCGTCCTGTCACTAGACTTCCTGACCAAGAGTCCCTCCCCAGCTCTCCTGGAGCTCCCTTCAGATCCTGGAAGGCTGCTCTCAGGTCTCCCCGGAGCCTTCTCTTCTCCAGGCTGAACAGTCCCAGCTCTCTCAGCCTGTCAGCCTTATCTAGTCTGCTTCCTCATAATCCTGGCTTAAAACAAAAGCACCAAGTTAATTTTCTGGCAGACCAGTCAATTGAAGAGGGCAGCTCCAGCAGGTATTTCACTCTACGCTAAGACAGTACTGGACATCAGGAGCTCCAGAGAAGCCTGTTCCTCTCCAGTGATGATCACGAGAATGAGGTTCAGTTCAGGTTGGTCAACCAACCAAACACCTGAAGCTGTATCAAATGAATCCCACCCGGACAGTCTTCTTTCCCTGAGCTCAGAGACACAAAAGGAGCATTGTTTTCTAGGCCACAGCTACAGACATTCAAAACCAACGAATATACGGTAGACAGATACATAAAATGCCAACATTATAATCCTAACCTAGTGAAGTGAACTTATTTTGCACAGCCCAACACATCCTGCTCAGCCTCACAAAATCCTGTTAAGAGACAGAAACTGGTGAGATAAAAACTCTGATACCTCTTATCTGTGCATTGCTACTAGCAATCCCTCCACACACAACCTGACAAGATCAACTCACTGGATCTGAAACAAAGTATGAGAACCATTTTTGATTAAGCTGCTCTGCTACCCAAGACATTAAAATTAATTTCCCATTAGTTTCCAGACGCTGAAATGCCTCCTAAGCTACGCAGCCAAGTGGTATGTTCACGTACCAATTCACCTGCTACTCCTCCGTTTTACTGGAGTAGTCTGAACAGTGTGGGAGGGAAAACCCAGAGACTTCTGCTCCCACAGCACAGTGAGATAATGAACTAATTTGCACTCTCATTTGTGTATTCAAATGTGCCTTGGAGTTGCTGCACAACTCCCCAGTGTTTCCACACTAACTTTGGAGAAGCAGAAATATAAAAAGCTGTACGTTCAAACTGCTGCCAAGAGATGATGTGCAAGATGCACAGGCTGGAAGTTGGGTATTCCTCATCTCTATTAAAAAGTGCCATTTTTTTAAAAAAGTCTCCAATTAGGGAGATTTACCCATCTCCCTAATAATCTTTATCTTTCATATGAAGGAACGTCCCTCTGACAAACATTCCTAACTTGCAAAGTTTCATAATTACCCTCATTGACGGTAAAGATAGCAGCAGGTATGCTGCAGAGTATCATAAATATTCTGCCTACAATTTAGTTGTCTTGAGTCCAAAAGACTTCAAATAGTCCCCAACTTTTATTTGAAAGCAATACCTATTTATATGCAAATGTAACATAATTGCGTATATGGATTAGTGATTAGAAAGAACATCGAACATAGAAAGGACATGGAACTGTTGGAACAGGTCCAGCGCAGGGNCTATGATTCTATGACTCTATGAAATTAGACATTTAGAAACATTGATTGAATGTGTTTCTACTATTTCTTATATCTTCTCCTGTTCAGAAGGATGCTGAACTACATCGCAGAGGGAAAGGCTGATTTTATTACTCATCCCTAATTTTAAGCACTAGACAAAAATACCTAAAATTAAAACTTTTTTTGTGATATTAACACACAGTATAAAACTGAAAATGAATAAAAGCAAATCTTACAAGTCAGCATCTGGCCCGTGAGCGTGAATGTCAACCAGAGGTAGAATAAATCACAACTATTACCCAACAACAGATGGCCTTGGCTTGGGCCAAGATTTGCACTTAGATGAAACGACAATTTAAATTGACGATGCAGACCTGAGACTGCTGGCAGAATGACTGGAAAAATATCAGCCTGGAAAGACAATATTTCAAATGAGACCCCAGCTTTACCATTCCCATTTCGCTTTTGATTATCTCTACAGTTCAGTGACACTGAAGATGAGATGGACAGACAGACAAATATAGATGTAGATACTAAAAATTCAGCCACAAACGTATTACCTTAATTTAATGAGCTGGGATACAGAAACACATGTTTTCCTGGGGATAAAGTCTGAAGCTGTTATTTGTTAAACCTCTTATAATAATTGTATTTATTAAGCCCTTGCCACCATAAAAACTTTCGGACACTATATAACTAGAATATAACTAACCAGAGTTGTAAATGTTTAGAAATAAGGTGCCCCTATAGAATGAATTTCCTCACTGAATGTCTGCTGGCTATTTTATTGCTTGCTGATCTGCTTCTAGACTCAACAACACACAGAACTGCAACAAAGATTTTAAGGTTTCTTACACAAGATCAGTGTTGTCAGGGCTCTAACAGGAATTAAGCTTCGGAGCCTCATGTATCTCTAACCCCCAAAGTCAACCGGCAGTGGAAATCCTGTTCCACTGTGCTAGAATATTTCAAAATTGGCTGCTTCTGCAGCTTCAGCCTGAGTCTCATGACACATGGCATGCTTCTCAAAGTCTATACGTACCTAGATGAATGACAACTTGAGGGCACCTTAGCTTTCATTTAAAAAAATAAAAAATAAACCATTGTTTCTAACTCTCCCAGTGCCAGGACACAAAGAAAATATCATCACTGCATACCATGAAGTTTCTTTAAACAGAGAGAAAACATGCTACTTAGGGGTCGTTTTTATTTTCATTCTTTTCTAAACTATCATCATTTCATAAGCTGGACTCTTGACATTGGCATTTAATTATTAAAATTGGCAATGTTGCTCGTTTAGATTTTTGCAATGCATGTGCTATCAGCAACACTACACTCAGCAACAGACGCCTCCCTGGGGAACAGCATGCCACTTAGCTATAAGGGAATCTGCAGACTTCAGTCTGTCTGAAAGAAACACAAAGGAATTTGCCCTTGCAGCATGCCCATGGTGTTTCCAGTGCTATGGGGAATGTTAGAGGAGATCTGCATGCATTTGAGGGATACCCGAGTGACATGGGACACAAAGGAACGGATTTCCAAACCGCTGAGGCTCTGCCCTCTCAGCATGAGCTGTCTTTCCTCCTACCCTTGAAGTTACTTATCTGTCAAATCAATTCCCCTAGATTTTTCTTACCCTCTTAGCTGCTGTGCTTAGGTATGAATAAGTATTTTTCAAAAGCCTTTCCCAATGTCTTGGGCAAAAGCATTACTCACCAGAAAGTAACTGACATAACTTATTTAAACGTGCTTTGTTGCAGAGTATTTAGCACATCTGCCCACGTAAACATTGCTGGTCATGCTGAAGAGCAAGTCGTGCCTCTGACCCTCCCCAGTGGTTTGGAGCATGTCCCCTGTGAAGTACAGATGTGGTCTGTGTGGCAGCCACGACTCCACTCCTGCAAGAGAGGCCCTAACTCCCTCCTCACAAAGACTTCATCAAGACATCCAAGCTTTCCATTAGAGATCCACCTCTAACAAACTGAGGATAATCTTTTTGAAAACAAGTGACATTTGTTACTTTACAGGAAGAAAAACTCCACGGAGATGGAATTAAAATACCAAAGGAAAACCTTAATGTGCTGTTCTCGTAACTTGCCTTGATGAGGAGATTTGATCTTTACCACTGCCTTGGAGACAAGGCTCTGGGCTAGAATATCGCAACTAACAAAGACAGCTGCCAGAGCAGAGCGGGCAAATAGAGCCAGACACCTCGGCATGCCAAAGGGTACTCTGTCCAGGCAGCTTCAGAAGGCTTCTTGCAGCAAACAAATACTGTAGTTTGGCATTTTTTCATTGCTGTTTATGACTAAGAGGTCTCCAAGGGAATCATGCCTCAGACTCTTAAGCCAGCCTGAATTGTCACGTTGTGACTCCAGAACCACATTACAACCACTGTTGATACAGGCTGAAGAGTTTCCTACATCCCACTGCAGTGCTGGCAGCTGATCAAAGTTGCTGGGGGTAATATTTTTCTTTAATGACACGCTCTTGGCAGGGTTCAACACCTCCCGATAGATTACAAGCTTATCTATGAACTATCCAACCACACCTAGCAATCTCAAGACGAAACGGATAGAAGGCAAGTGGAGTGTTTTGACCATAAGAAATTGTACATCAAATCCATGTAGTGTCTTTCAAATCTATTTTTTCTGAACACCTTCAGGGATTTCAGGTTAATGAGACGACACTGGACCTTCTGTAGGCGTACCCTTTTGGCCACACACAGAGCATGAAACAAAAATGTGCTTTCACTGGCCTACAAAGCTGCATCGAACTTCAGAGACTGCCCTGTACAGGTCCTCTGAGGAGCTGGACTTTTTAAAACCCTGGGCTGACAGAGTCAGTGAGCCAGCTTTTCTTTCATAAACCATAGATTTCACACTTCTTGAAAATCTCAAAATAATTGTTACAGGCTGTCCGGCTGTTGCTAAAGATGTGGAAATTTCTGTCCTGAACTCCTACACAGGCTACCAAACCTGCACCAAGCAGCATCACAGCGCTTGGCACATAACTCCTAACTGGGAAATGCTACCCAGGAAGCTGGAACTTGATCCTCAAGAGACTGGGGGCTGAACTTCAGCAGGTCTCCAGACACAAAAGGAGGCTGTTCTCCAGGGAAAAGAATACACTGCAACACACTCATGGCCTAGGGGCTGATTCTCATTTACCCCAGCAGTTCCCGACA
This sequence comes from Thinocorus orbignyianus, assembly GCA_013400375.1. NCBI lineage: Eukaryota > Metazoa > Chordata > Aves > Ciconiiformes > Thinocoridae > Thinocorus > Thinocorus orbignyianus. The sequence continues at coordinate 491,547 of VXBW01004509.1, forward strand.
CTGCCAAGCACATCACACAGCTCATGGTGTAAATGAGAATCAGGTCTTGGCATTTCTGTTTCTGGTTTCCTCTGACAGTTTGAAGAGGACGTGTATGAAAGTTTACAAATTTGTAGAGGAAATGGTTGTATAATTCCACTATTGATTCGGCTGGGTGATGGCAACCATATGGAGTCCTGAGGATACACCACACTGGATACCGTGCCGGTCCATCCGAACATGCTAGAAGTTCCTGCAACGCTGCTTTTGCTACCAGAAGACACTAAACAGGGTGGTCACTGCAGAGGGGAGGGCACCTCTGAAACAACCACTGTCCTACCAGTTTGGTCTGACCCTTACGTCCAAGAAGCATAGGGATGGTTTTAAGGACAGAAAAAAAGAGAGGAAACCAGTTAAAACCTGTACACAAATTGTGACTCATAGCCACAATATTTGCTTATCATACCACAAACTGTAAAGCTGCATTGCTTTTACAATTGATGTGTCTTTTTTTCTTTCATTTTTTAAAGGTGGACCTTAGAATCCTAAGTGAATTTACTCACCCCATCACGGATCCTTACAGGGAATCCACGACATGGAAAGATGAGTATGGGACTGAGTGAAAGATGGGATAATGACAGCAAGGAATCCACAGAAAACCCGCAATAAAAATTCACAAGGTCTCAGTCTTTCTGCACCAGCTCTTGACAGCCCACCCTGGGAGGCCCCAGCAGCTTTACTATTTTGGGTTTAGCAATAACCATTTAACCTAATTTGTGAAAGTTAAGAGTTCTGCATATATTAAACCTGAGGTTAGCTAGCCTGTATTAACACAATTCCATTTTACAGCACACTAAAGAAAAGAGCTTGCAGTTGAGAATTCACATCCCAATCCCTAATCATAGAATTCAATTACTTTTCTAAGTTTTAAGACAACTGGGGGGGAGGGGCAAACTATCCCATAATAAGAAAGCTCCCAGAAGCCGTGGGAATAGAGTTTCTTTTTCTTATTTTTACCAAAAGTGCTCCTCTTCACACTGATGCTGTTCCAATCTGTGTTTTTGTGCACAGGTGGTTTTTACAGCCCGTACTTCGCACACGGCAATGAAGTGATGAGATATGCTTTTTATTTAAGCATTTTACCAGAAATAGCTCAATCCCACAGTCAATAAAATGTCCTGTAGTGTAAGATTACACCTTTCTGACATTCCTAGACAATTTTTTTATAAATAACACCTAACTGCACTCGAATACTTTCTGGTCACTGTCCCTGCAGAAGAGAGAGCTGCCATCCAGTTTAGTTCCCACATGAGAGACATTTTAATGAAGAAGTCTTTAGAGCCTTTTATTGCTAACGGTGCTACTGCCAGATGTGATATGGCCTGGACTCCAAAACTAAACTAACCGGAAAGCACCTCGCTGTGAGTCAGAGAGCCTTGTGAAAATCCCAGAGACCTCAGAGGAATGGAAAATTCACTCTGTCACAAGCCTCTGCTGGAGGAGTTTCCTCTGTCCCCTTCCATGGCAGTGTTGCAGCAGGTCCACCAGCAGGGCTCGGCTTTGGAGGTCAATGCTAAGAGTTTCCTCGGTGTAAAGGAGAACCACTGGCAAAGGATCTCTTCTGGATTATGAACTAAAAATGTTAAGGAGACTACTATGGATATGGAGACCTGCTGTGAACTGCGTCCTTCTCTGCAGTTCACAGAGACAGAAAACATCAGTAAAGCAAGAACTACTTTTTGTCTCTTCTCCTCTTGGATTGAATTTATGTTACATTGCTTTAAAGACCAAAGGGAAACTAAAAAGCAGAGGCCAAATTAAAGTGATCTAGTTTAGATTTTTAAACATCTGAGGCTTAGACATTTATTCAGATCATCTCTCCAGTACCTCTTGACTCCCAAAAGATCCAAGATGTAACAAGCAGTCACTATATGCTTCTATTTCTGAACAAAAAAATCTCTCCAGGTGTAAGAGCAGAGTACCCAGCTTCACAATGACTTGAGGGAAATTAAGCTTCCCTGCTGCTGAAGCTGTTCCTGATTTCCTCTTCCTGCCTGTCCTGGGCTGGGCATTCCTGCTGCTGCCTGAGAGCTGATACTGTCCTCTTCTGACCCTAAGGAAAGCCAACTCACCCTGCTAAGGTGGAAACAAGCAATGTGTGCAGATATGACTCCTTCCCCTACCCATCTTTCAGCCACCAAACATTTTCAATTGCTCTTTTACACATTTTCTAACAAAGATGTCACTTCTATATATTGAGTAGCTATTAATAAATTTCTCTTCCATGAACTTTCCCAGTCCTCCCTTGAATACATGTAAACTTACAGCATGTATAATGCATTTTAGCAAGTACCACAAGTCTACTTCTATTATAGGACTCACTTCCCTTCCTTGGTTTGAACCCGCAGCGTCCTAGCTTAACTTTCTACCCTTTCTTTCATTTGGTATCCTATGCGGTTCCTCCAGCTAGAATATCAAGGTTACAATTGAGAAAGCAAGAATGAAAATACAAGAGAATCTCACTACTCCATCAAGCTTTGAGAAGAACAACACAACTGTCTAATACACCACAGCCTACAACGCAAAGTATTACTTAGACCCACCAAAGGCACCTGCCTGTAAAGCGTATGTCATCTAAAGGTGGAAAAAGATGATACAACATTCAGTTTTTCTATTTTCAGTTTACAATCCCAAGGCTAAAAAGGAGGAACTATGCCTTAAGAAGACACTGAAATATGCTGATAATTAGGTATCTATTAGTCAAACAGTAGAAACTACCCTGTGGCCTCTGAGAAAGAATGCTGTCTCACTTCAGGAATCAGAATATAAGCCCACTTCCAGAAGACAGGCCCGCTAACCTTCTGTCCTACTGAAACATCTATCTTTGTCCTGTTAAACCAGCTACAAAATGACCAGCTATTCTCAAGCTCTCCCTTCCTCTACAAATCCTTCATTCTGAAATCACCCAAGATAAATCTGCCTCACTTCCATTCAAGTTTTTTGAATCTCATTTGTGACTTGCAACACATCCTAGATAAGAATCATGAAATACAATTGGCCCTCCCCCCTGAACAGGGAATACTCCAGGAAATCACAGTTAGCAGAAGCTTGCATCTACATATATTAATTAGCCACATGATGAGACACAGCAAAGCCAGCCCCATTGCAATGGAGAACGAGGCAAAGACACCCCATTTGGACTTTATTTCTATTATAAATACATTCCTCTTTGTAGTTTTGTCTTTATTCCTTTGTGCAGGAAAGAAAAAGAAAGCCCACGTGAACAAGGAGGGCACAGGACAGAGACTGGACAGAAATCCAGCCAATTAAACTTGTCTGCAGAACTGCTTTGCAAGGCCCAAAAGTAAAGAACAATGCATGCATTTGCTATGATGTAATTTTGGTTTGGCAGCAGATTAAAAAAAAATTCCTAAACGCAAAGTAAGAGGATGTGAAGAACAGAATTCTATGTTAAAGTAAACAGTTTTACTTAAAATTGTATAGGGAGATTTTTAAGAACTTCAAAACACTTTGATAATTTGTATGTGTTATTTGTGGAAATTAGTTGAATTTCAAGATAAACTGGAAAAGATTCGTGTATATGAAGAGTTGACTCAGTTATGCACTTCTGTGAATACAACAACAACCAAAAAAATCCCAGCTTGCCTTGGCAGAAAAGTTCCTCCTATTATGTTTGATAAGGATCGGTTTTTCTTCTAAAGGTTCTCTCAATCAAACTAGCATCATAAAATTTAAAAGTTTTCTCCAAATTATTTGAAAATGGCATTTCTCTGCCATTTTCTGTCCTTCCCATGGGCTACATCAGCACAGAAATGCAGTTAATCTTCATCTCCCAGTTAAGCCTGTCAAAATTATCTTTGTAGATTTTACAAAGCTGCAAGACCCAAAAGAAATTAATTGTTTTATTACTACTACCCATAAAAAGAAATTCCCCTCCTTCTCTAATTCACTGCAGCAGATCTCTGCATAGCATCTGCAGGCTATTAGTTTTGCAATGGCAATCTGTAATTGCAAAAACATGTAATTTAGGTAGGGCATGTGAATAAGGTCCAGGAAAACCAAAAAGGATATAATCCAGATTCTTTGCTTCTCTGACAAAACGTTAACCCAAAGTTTCTATATTTGCTTGCAAGACCTCAGGTCTACATAAGACAAATTCTGCATTCCCAGAATTACTGCCCAACTGGAGATTCAGCCCCAAAAGAGCACATACAATACAAACCGGAGTAGGGAATGTTATTACAAACACACACCTTTTTTTCCAACTGTTCTCCCTTTGCATCCCTGCCCCTTGAGCATAGAGCCAACCAAAGCACAAAAATGACATGGTTTCATGGGCACACTTCTTGGATCCAGTATCATGAGATGGACTAGAGTGTAAACCCTGATTTCTCTCCAGATCAGATTCCCCACAAAACAGAAGCTGGATGGGTAAAAAGAAATTTTTCAGGCTTTCTCCAAATGCTGGATCAACATAATGCTGCAATTTAAAATCCCTTTGGTAACAAGGATGTGCTCTTCTGAATGAGTTCAAAGGACAGTAAAGTACTAGAAGCCTTTGAACTCACTTTATGGTGGGATCTCCATCCTTAGAGGTCTACAGAGTCCACTTGACAATGCCATGGCCAACCCCACGCAGTGTTGGCAACAGCTTTTCTTCACATAGGAGGTTGGATCAGAGGGCTCTTCTAAACACCATTTCTAAGATCCACGAGGACCTCGTGTCAAATTCAGAAGGGTCTGTCAAGGGTCTACCTTACCCTCTCCCTGCCTTACTAACTTGCAGGGAATTCATGAAAAGGCAGTAGGAGAAAGATGTTGACAGCAATCAGGGCTACATACACATGAGAAATAGTAAGGAATAGCTACAGAAGTCCATGATAGGTCACAGTCTGGGACTGAACACTCTTCTGACAAAATAATTTCTCTTCAAAGCAGAAGGAAGCATCCTTATTTACAGGCCAAAAATGCCCACACATGCAGGTAGTTGGGAATACAAGAGAACTTTAAAATCCTAACCAGAAACAGCTGTCAAGTAGAGTCCAGACTTTAACCTGTTTTAAGTCAAAGCAATTAATTTGATCACAGTGTGTTCAGTCCTACAACACATGGCACAAATCCAGCCCTGGTTTGAAATTACTGTCTTCTTGCCTTCTGCAGCAACAGAAATAATTTATTTAAATCTCCCACTGAATCTCCACACTATGTGAGATAGCTACAAGGGCAAAAAGTAGAACACCTGCAGTTTTCAGCGCAACAAACCCATCATCTTTGACAACTCAACCGAAGAGCCAGAATTTGAACACAGAAGCAGGATTTGGTCTGAAGGGCAACCTTCAGAAAATGGATCCAAAAGATGTTTGGATAATAGTATTGCCAGACTGTAAAACTCCATTTCACAAAAGGTGTTAAAGGACACACTCAGTCCGTCATATTGCACAACAGGACCAAACTGTTCCTTAGCCCAAATACTGAACATGACCAGAGGTACTCTTGAGTTGAACATCTAGCATGGGATTTACCTTCAAACATATTTCAGTGTGTGCAAAAAGAGCATGTGTGTGCTGTGCAGCCAGGATATGAAGTACTTGATTCAGATGTGGTTTGGGGAAATAAAACAACATTTGGCCAACATCAACTTGCATCTCACAGTCACACCGACTTTCTCCCTTTTCCTGATCCGTCTATTGATCTGAGATGGTCACTAACTTGCTGGCAGTACTATATTCACTGGGAAGGGTAATGCAAATGGAGGAAGAAACAAAAAAAATTAAAAGTACTGAGCGGCAAACCCCAGGAATAGCTTTCAAGGTGAACGACAGGAGAGAATCAAGTAACAACCTGAATTAAATTCTAGGTCAAAATAATTGTTAAATAGTTGCCATTAAGGCTATATAAAAATCATCAAATCTGCAAATTAAATCTCCACTCTGCTGAAGGCTCCAGTCAACAGTGAAACCCCAAGCCCAGTAGCAGAGGGTGCTCCTCTCTGCTCTCCCTGCTGGGACAGCCACAGTTTGCCTCTCTTTGCCCTTGGCTGCCCGAGAACAGACGGTGACAGCCTGACTCTAATCTGCAGCCAGAGAGATGCTGTTTCTGAGAGGGCAGCAGATGTACAGGAAATTAGCAGCAACAAATCTTTCCTAATTGTGGAAGTCGAATCAGCTGCACAGACATACATCAGAAGGACTGGAAAGTATCTGTTACAAATATATTTTTATCCCTCAGCTTTCTGGAAAAAGCAACTGACCATGAGTTAAGTCTCTGGGGATCTCCTCTTCCTCCCATCCTTTAGCCTCTTTAGGTACCTGCTCAAGGTACCTGAACGTACTTCCTAACCTCTCTGTGGGTAACTCCTCTTCACTGAGATGGAGGGTATCACCTCACAGCAGTGGCAAGAAATGGTGTTTTAGGTCACAGGCAGAAAAGTGTTTTGTAAATACGGGAAGTACTTTCAGTAAATTGCCTTTGGCCTGTTTTTAAAAAATTAGGTCTCATTTGCATTTTCAGTATGTGCTGGGTAAAGCGGCTTTAGGAGCATCTCTCTGAGAAACCTCAAGAAATGGGTGCTTTCCTTCTCTACTGATCTACCATTTCCCCTCCTTTGATTTCACTGTATAAAATAGCTTCCCTCCTCCTTCCACATTCTGCTGAAGTTGAATAAAAGCATGCCTTTATATAAATATAAACACAAATGCCCCCGTCAAACACACAACAATAAGGCAGCATGAGAGATACAGAAACAAACACAACCAGATAACAAGGAAACAAAAGCTCTTTCCAGTGAGCAGCGAGGCTGCATTTTTGCCTGAATCCCCTAGATTTACCCAGAGCCCAGCAATGACTTCAGCTCAGACTTGGGTGGGTCTCTGTACATCTTGGCAGCAGGGACAGGCACAGTTCCTAGGCTGCCGATGGCTGGTCGGTGGTCTGGCACACTCAGGCCAGGGCTGGTGCTCCAAATCCAAGCTGCCTTCTCTTTTTCTCAAAATGTTGGTTCAAAGACAACAAGGTTTTAATATCAAGACACAGTGGGCTGAATCCAAAACTGACGGCAGCGTTTTAATCCGTGCAATGTGTATTGCATTACAGATGCTCATTGAAAGATGTTTCTCATTCCTCAGATCCCAGGACATCTGTATGGCTAAAGACTGATCAACTATTCATAATTTCTTCTAATTAAAGAGATACTCAATACAGTAATGTTAAAAAAGTTGTCACCTCTGTTACTAACAATCTCACTTAAAACAAGACACTATGAAGTTCTCTTTCATTTTTTTGCATGTTGGTTTGCTTAACTCCTATTTACTCCAGCCTGATGAGCTTCCTCCTCTTCACATTTGTAGCTAAGTTTCACTTCTAAATCTCAATTCTGAGTCCAGTTTTGTTGTTAAGTGCCTGCTCTGTTTGAATCTCTCGTGTTGCTGAGGAAGACGTAAATCGATTCTAGAAACAGACTTCATTTTATAAGGGTAAAAATGGCTATAAAGATTTAACGTTTTTCACCCCCGAAAGTAAACCTCAAACTAAACCACGGAAACAATCTGATAGAAAATTGTTTTAAGAGGCCTAAATAAGTTACATCATTAACTCACACTTGGTGGGAAAATGGATCTGGATGCCTTACATTCTTCCCTAATCACCTCCAACCTATGGTTACAGAAGTGTACTTCAGAATGGCTGGGCATATCCTACAGGTGGCTGACCACTCGGACCCCCAGGGCCACCAAAAAAGAGAGGGTTCCTCCTCCCACCCTCAGCTCTCACACTCCCTGCCAACCTCTGGCAACTGTCAGACTCTCCTGCGAGTCCCTTGAAATCTACAGCCTGTTTTTCTGTCAACACAATAAAATGGCTCAAGGATTGATCAGACAAGAGCACGTACAACCAAGGAAACATTGACAACAGAAACTGTCTAGTGGTGGTAAACTGTTTAATTGGCTCACTGGCCTTTACCCTAAAAAAAGTACTGGAAGCTGCTCGTGTAGCTAGGGAAGAGAAGAAATGATCCAGTTTTGAATAGTGTGAGTGCATAGCACTTTTTTTTCCTTTACTACAGTGTTGTGGGAACTCATACAAGCCATCAAAATTTACAGCACTGCGATGGAGGCAGAACACTGCACTTTTTATAACCAAAATGGCAGTTTTCTTTGAAAAAAGCTTTTTCTTGTGACAACAACAGTTTACTCGGATCCTGGTCTGAAGCCTGACTGATAAATGATAAACAGAGGTGTAAACTGGCACAAGAACATCACACTCCTTGTCTGTCTCGTGACTGTGCATGTGAGTAACTGTCTGTCTGCCACAGCAATTGAATTAGCAAGATCACAGGCATCAGATTAGGTTAAAGAGAGTGAAAGGGCAGCCTCAGGAAGATAAAAACGTAACTAGATGCTTGCTTGCACGCTACTCAAAAGATACATCGAACTACAGCTTTCAGGCTGTGCCTGTCTCTCTTCCTGGAGAGCAATATGTTTTCTTCTGTCAGTACTTGCCAACTCTCAACCACATTTAAAACATAATGGCTTGAGCAAATAGAAGCCTTTCATCTCCCCACTTAGGGTGAGATTAATTTTTTCCAGCTTTAGCTGTCTGACAGAGTTGTCTAGGCTCCCTTTAAAATCTACAGAAGAAGAGGAAGGAAATTTAGTCCATGCAAAGCTAGGTGTTTGGGATAGGTGGGAAAAACTGAGAGGAGCTTTTCTGTCTCCATTATGTGGAGGAGCTCTGTGCTGTCCTTGAGAATTCGTGGTACCTGGTAGTTTGTAAAGAAGCAACAGCAGTCCGTGAAATGATTTAAGAAAAAAATCCAGATGCAAAGAAGTTAAGGAAGGAAAACAGCAGTAGCAGAAGAACACTGCAAATCAAGCAAACCTAAGCCAAATACGGGGAGAGTGGCCAGGGCATTGAGAGTTTTGTCACCTCCTGTTCAGCATTGGTGAGACCATTTCTGGATTAGCCTGTAAAGTTCTGGGTCCCCTTCCCTTCTCCCAGGCAAAGGTGGATGTGGAGAAACTGGAGAAAGGCCAGCAAAGGCTACCAAGGTGGTCAGGGCCTGTGGCACACAGTCTGTGAAGAGGGGTGAAGGGAGCCAAGGGACAAGGGGGCCAACGTAGAAGCAAACTACAACTAGCTGAAGAAAGTTAGAGAGACAACAGAGGCAAGCTCTGTAGTGCTGGATGACACAGCAAGGTGCCACAGCCATGTGCCATGGTGTGGGACATCCAGATTCTTCCCCTGCCCAGACGGGTCACCACAGAGGTGGGAGGTCTCCTTATCCTTGGTAGGTCCCAAGACCAAGCTACACCAAGCCACAGCTGATCTGATCTAGCACTGACAACAGTCCTGCTTTGGACTAGGGATCTGCAGAGGTCGCTCCAGCAAATGCTACTATGATTTTGTGAACATTCACAGTTTGAGCACAACTTTTAGCAAGTGAAAAGAAGGGGGAAAAAGGCAATACTGCACAAGACTGTTAGTGGATTTTTACAAATCATTTTCATTAAGGATTATTTAGAATTTCTAGTGTACAGGGACATGGTGGCAGTGATACCAAAACGAAACAAATGGGTGCAGTTCTCTGCCTTGATCTGTGCACATCTGACTTGCCATATGCTACAAACATCTAGAACCACAATAAATGCTTTTGCCTTCAAGTGTTCTAATTATGTACATTCTGCTTATGAAACAGTAAGTCTTATGCTAATTTCAACATTATCTGCTGATATCCTACAAAGTATGATGCAGCCACATCAGAAAACTACTGAAGCCATGTTCTCATAAATAGGGATTTTAAAAAATAAATGCCCCACTGACAACATTTCACCAAGCCACTGGAGCTTCCAGCTTTTCTAACTATTTCAAAATACAGGGGACTTTCCAGTCAAAGAATGGCTCTATTGGAATTTTGATCATAGAATAAAGATGTGAAGAATGACGCATGAGGGTTTTTAGACAAGCAGGTACATCAGTGTACTCTTAGACACTATTAATCATCTGAGCCATACTCCGATATGAACCCTCCCCTCTTTTTCTTACTACTGTAATGGTTTTAATTCTACACAAAATGATTTAACATCTTGGACTCACCACAATTTCTGGAAAACATCAGAGAGGTACCGAGCACCTGAAGTCACTAACTCCTAATTCTCCCCTTCAATACAGCTGGAGGGCCACTCAGCTTGTCATTAACTAATTTAACATGTGTAGTCTCTATTCTATTACTCTAGCTGATCAGTGAAACTACCTAATCAGGCCCTCAACGTGAGTGTATACAGAAGATCAAAAGCCTGAGGTTACTTCATCCTGGTGGATGCACTCCCTTTCATTTCCATTCCCTCTTGCCCTCTGAACCTCTCCTGGCTCTGCAGAGCTACCCCTGACCTGCACAAAGGCAACGCGAACTCCAGGCAGTCCCTGAGCTGCAGATCATTTCCCTCTCTCCCTCTAATCACACAGAAATCTCTTTATAAGCGTACCAAAAACATGCATAGCCCCATAACTATACATGCCATTACTGGGAGGGAAACACAGACAAGGAGCACAGCAACACATCGTTTGATGGGCCAGATTCAATACTGTAATGTCATGCAAGGCAAAGCAGCTGGATCAAGGCTTTTTCAGGATGTTTTCAAACAGAAAAAGCACCACAAATAGACAAAGGTGATTTGTAACAGAATTGGACAAAAGGTGTCATAGCCAAGGTACAGGGTTCTGGATCTATCCTCCTTCTTTAAATCCAGACCAGTCTTTTTCTTAGGCATCTATTTTCTATGAAAACTAAGTTACTGGAAGTGACTTTTATAAGCAACACGTTAAATTCTTAAATCAACTACTGATATTTGGAAAGACTGTGTAAGTCATAAGGGCTGTCAGTTTTGGTCCATGTGAAGAGGTCCTAATCCGCAGGATAACAGTGATGGTTACTAACTCGGAGAACAGAAGAGAGAGAAGAGTGCTGTAGGGAATTAAATGCTAATTATTTGGAAATATATAGGACATCAGGCTGATCTCCCTGACAGGGTCTGCAGCCCTACTCTCTTGTTTACAGACACATGCGTGCAAGATAACGAGACTGAAGTATGTACACACTTTTTACACGCATTTGTTACACCCTTTTGAGAAGTCACATGCTGTGGGTAAAATCCTTTTCCTTGACTGCCACACCAAATCGATGCTAACCAACTCTATGCTGAAACTGGGGTCCTGGTAGATAATAAACTCTCCATGAGCCACCAATGTGCCCTTGTTGCCAAGAGGGCCAATGGAATCCTGGGCTGCACAGGGAAGAGTGTGGCCAGTAGGTCAAAGGAGGTCAATTCTCCTCCTCTACTCTGCACTGGTGAGGGCACAACTGGAATGCTGCATCCAGTTCTGGGCTCCCCAGCTCAAGAGAGACAGGGAACTACTGGAGAGAGTCCAGCGTAGGGCAACAAAGATGATTAAGGGACTGGAGTATTTTCCCTATGAGGAAAGGCTGAGAGAGCTGGGACTCTTTAGCCTGGAAAAGAGAAGGCTGAGCGGAGACCTTATTAATGCTTATAGGTATCTGAAGGGTGGGTTGAAGGAGGATGGAGCCAGACTCTTTTCAGTGGTTCCCAGTGACAGGACAAGGGGCAATGGGCACAAACTGGAACACAGGCAGTTCCATTTAAAACTGAGAAAAAACTTCTTTCTGGTGAGGGTGACAGAGCAGTGGAAGAGGCTGCCCAGGGATGGTGTGGAGTCCCCTTCTCTGGAGACCTTCAAGACCTGCCTGGATGCAGTCCTGAGTAACGTGCTCTGGGCATTCCTGCTTTAGCAGGGGAGTTGGACTAGATGATCTCTAGAGGTCCCTTCCAACTCTGATAATTCTGTGATTCCATGAAACACAAATATCCTGTCACAACATTTCAACAGTTTACCCAGCTGGCTTAACACTCTTTTTTAGCACTTGTAGTATCACTTATGTGATTAGCCTGAAGCTGAACAGTTTTTTTCTGCTTGTGTAAATGTAGTTCCTTACACTTTCTTTTATTCTCCTAGAACCAAAATTAACTGCTTTTGTCAAAATTTTACTCCAAGAAAACTGCTGCACGTGTACTTTTTCTCCAAATGGCAGCGTGTTTATATCCCATTTCACTTCTGTACATGTTTCTATATGTTGGTCCTTGAGGAACTGAGCTTGAAAGGTTAGGAATCTTCTTGCCTAGATTGTATGCAGCACCTTGGTTGCCTGCTGGAGAGTTACAACTTACAGATGGTAAGCAAATACCAAACAGATGGTTTAACAAAATCAAAGAGAAACCCACAGTATGTTTCCCTGATGTCAAGGGGATACCCTTCTGGAGATGCTGGTTCCAGAATGCCTGAGATAGCAAAATAGGTCCCTTTCAACCTCATTTCCAGTAGCCACCTGCCCAGTGATTACCTACTGAGCCCCTGATACCAGTGAAAAACACAAGGTCCGAGCACTCAGGACTGTTCTTGGAAAGTCGGAGAGGTCCATGCTGGTTTCCTGGAAAGGAGCTCAAACAAGGGCCTCCCAAATGTTAACAAGTGACTTAACCCAGGAACCACCACACTGGCCAAGGCCTCAGGGAAGGAACCACCAATGAGGAACAGCTTGGGAATGTCCACTTTTATAGTCTCAGAGGAGAGTACTGATTTAATACACAGAAGTCTGGCTGGACTTAAGAGAAAACGGCCTGCGTCCCTTCCTTGCACAGAGCGAGCTCTCAGTCCGAGCACAACTTGAGATTGTTTTCCACACATTGGTTACCACCTCTCTTTGAGACAGCTGACCAACCTTATTTTGGGTAGTCATGAAACCAAGGAACAATAACAGTCACTTATGCAATTCAATGCTTAGTGGAGCTTTGCTAATCAAACTCTGAGGGCAGTCACCCATAGGTTTTAACAGATAGGCCATTTCTGCCTAGGATTTTAAGTGGTGTACATGCTGTTTGAGCTGCTCACATCTCCCTCCTGCATAGCTTTGCCTTCTCTTGATGAGAAGCATTTCCTAGTGCCAGAATTATTCACGAGTACATTTCAATGTTTGTGATCAAAACATAAAGATAATTCCCTGAACAGTCGGGTCCAGCATAAAAGATCTCTCAGCTTTGCGCAAGATTTTCCAAAGTCTGAATCCCTGACCCAAAGCCAGACAGTTTCCATCAACTATGCTGGCAAAACTGGAGCTTATCCAACTACATGGCGAGGAGCAAGTCATACCAGAGACGAAGCAAAATTATTTCATTCTCGGACCCATCTCTCTGCTTTAACTATCAGAAAAAAAACCCGTCCACCCTACTGGCACCTGGTATGGAAGTACACTTTGAAAGAATTAAGCAGTGAGAAGGTACTACGGACACAGCTAGAACACACCTATATAGGACTCTCTAAAAGAGTAGTTAGTCATAGAGCATATACTTCTGGAACAGACCTATCCCAATACTGTGATAAAAGACAGAAAATAAACGACTGCATTCTGGAGAAAAGGCCCTACTGCTTTCTAGGATTCACAGAAAAGAGGTATAGCTGCCAAAGAGTCTCCTAACGTGTCCCAGCCCTTTATGAGAAGCAAGTGAATTTCTGCAGCTACTACTCTATCTTTCCACTAGCCATCCTGGTAGATCAGCCACAAGCAACCATGAGCCCCAGAAATAGTAAACAAGTTTCATGTTCCACTCCCAAACAGTTTTAAAGCCAGTTGCAAGTTTCAAAGCCAATTTAAAGATAAAAATGTACAGTTAATTTTATCACACTTCTTGTCCGAGGAGTGTAAGTGATTTAAAAATAAAACCTGGAAGCTGCAAATGTTCTCTTTGGTCCAGTGGGAGGTGATGATAATCTCTACACGCTCATAATAGCACCTGGGCTCTTACTTCATAAAATAAGCTTTGTGTGCTGTCCAGCTAAAAATCTGGCAAAAGGATCAAATCAAACTGTAAGCAAATAACTTCATCTGACCAGAATTAACTCTAGAAGTGTGCCTAAGATTTAAAAGAAAGCTCTCAATGTAATAATGTAATAATTAACATTCACTAAAAGGTAGGATTTCTATTGTGTACACAAACACCACTTAATGAAATCAAGAAAATCTCAATTCTGCATATTTTACTTCTCTGTCTCAGGGCTTGATCAGTTATAAGAACTGAAAACGAACAGAAAAGTATCAGTAATCTGAAACTGTGAAAACATGAAGTCCAACTAAGAAAACAAGTATGGGTATTTCGGCATTCTCTGTGTATACTATCATGCAAGGCAAATGAAATACCATGAATGTCATTTTTTCATGCAGAAGTTCATTCCTACCAAACAAAAATCAATGTTTTACTGGCTACCACCACTCCAGAGTTGAAGGTATCATTTATGTCTTTATGCAGTTAGGGTTTGGTCACAATCAACCCCATAATTAAATACTGCTACAGATCATAAGCAAGAGCCCATCATTCCCTTATGGGAACTGTTCAGAATCATCTAAGTCAAATTTTCTTCAATGAATACCATGCTATTGCTAAAGAAAACCACATTATTATCTGGCATTATTAAAGTATTATTAATGCATTATTAAACTCATGTTATTTCCTGAAGTAAAGGAACTGCTTCAGAGCTGCATTTCCACTGCCTGCTCTAACTGAATGCACATTACTTGTTTGTGGATAAACTTGGGTTCCTGCTTGCTTTGTTGTCAGAGTTTGCCTGTTCTCTTCTTAATAAGTGAGATACTGCTGTAGCTTCCTTCCCTTTACTAAGACAATTCCCACTTTATAATCATATCTTCCTCCCACACTTCCCAATTATATTTCTCTAGCCTATGTCCACACCAATTTCATAACCACTGGGTCTTTTAGAGAGGTTTTCCAAAACCACCAATCTTTCTCTATTTCTTGCCCGCAACTCTTTGTCTGTCAAGCACGCAGCACATTTTAAATACATGTATACTGTTACTGGTCACGTCTGTCTGCAACCAGTTTGGGTTTTGGAGACATTTTTTGCAGTATGTTTTATTTTCACTATAATTATCTACAGTGTATGTTGTCCTTCCAAATACTAGTTTAAAAATAACAAAGTATTAGTTGGGCCTGGGACATATAAGGCTGCAAGAAGTTCAGTGACGGCATTAATATGATTCATGAAGTTCCAGCAACCATACAGAAGACAAATGAGTCAAAACTATACACACAAAACTCAGGAGTATCTTTTGCTCCCTGCCAGACACATTTGAGTGGCTTTTCTGTCTCTGCTTATACATCTGTCCTCAACACCACATTCATTCTCAATTTTATTTGGAGGACAGTGGGGTTTCAAAGGGACCCAAGGAGATAAAAATCAGAGTGACTAAGACTTCGCTTCCAAAATGTCTTGGAGAGCTATGAACAGAACAGAGACTTCCAAAAGAAACAAAACCCCACTTGATGCGACAGGCATTACCTCCCTTCTCAGAAACGCGTTCTGCATTCTTCTTTCGGTCCCTCCTAACCACTGGTTACATCTGGCTGAGCCAAACAGCTGCTGCCCAGGAGGGGCTACGCTGCAGCTGGTACTTGCTGGCTGCTCCTCTCTGGCTCCCACTCCCTACACATCCGAGGTGTCTCATTGCCTGCATTGCCTGGCTCCTTCTCTTCCTTCTTTGCTCAGCCTGCTTGCCTGGATGCTGCCCTTCCGAGGCACACACACAGCCCTCTGTTTCTTCACTCCTCAAAGTATGGTGTCACAAAATGTGCAGGTGAGAAATAATGCGGCCATCACAGGCTCTGCAAAATACTCTAAGGCATTTAGGATAGAAATGCTTTTTAAAGAATTACAGGCCTTCAGGTGCAAACCTAAAAAATCTTCTTTTGAGCCACCTCTTACTTACATTTGGAGCTGTGCTGTTCTTGTATGCATGTATTTTGGCAATCTCAGGATTAAGGTTAAGCCATTTGTGCCCTACAGACCAACATACATTTTTAGACTTAGTTTTAAATTCTTAAATTTCTCACTGAAGGCTTTTAGACTAAGCAAAAACGGCTCCGAGATGCTCCCAAACGCAACATCTTCCCCAGCTGAGTATCCAGAAGACCACAAAGAACCCTTCTCCCCACTAACTCCCAGTCCTTCTGATAGTCAGCTCTCACTGCTACCCAGACCAGAATTATTCCACACAAAGAATGATGACAGTTCAAGAAAGACCCAAAAGAAAGCCTGCTTTGCTGTTTTCATAGGGACACCAAGACTTTGGGAGGAGAAAATTCTCTCTGACAAAGAAAAAATCCACAGTTTAGCCAGAAAAGAGCAAATCTGTAAGAAAGAATGCAGCAGGCCAGATTTCATTTTCAGTATTGACATTTAGAACGAAATAGGACGGTTTCATAATGGATTTTCAAATTTGAAAGTCAAATGCAGCCATAATTTGACAGAGGCTGTCTCGCTGAGCTTCAGGGCATGTTGAAGCACAATCACACACACTGTTTGCTTTCTCAGATTTTCCCAGGGAGGCAAAGGATGGCCTCACAGAGAAGACAGGCTAAAGGATGACCTCTGCTTTGAAAAGGACAGGTAATTTTATCACGGATACTATGCCCATGCCCTCAATTCTTTCAGCATATATTATTCTCAGCATCTGTATACAATATCAGCCAAGATTTCAAAATTCTAGGATCCTGGAATAAAGTAAATTTTCCTCTCAATAGATAAGGTCAGGTTCCCCAAGAAAAAAAAAAAAAAAAAAGGAGTCTGTTTAGTCTTTCTAAAATCTGCATGTTAACTTGCAGCAGTTGCAAACCCACAGGACTCAAACACATAAATTAACTACTGTGCCTGTAGAAGCAGCAGGGTTATGCAAGTCTAATCATTGCATTTTATCTGAATGGAAGACCAAATTATATATCCTGGTCCACGGAAACCCGCAGACAAAGTCAACAGCAGAAAACTTAATGTTCAGTAAAAACCACCCATTGTCAAGTGTAACATAACAGGAGAAAATCATACCTTAGGACTGAATTTCTGGCTATGAAATACTCTCTGAAGCTGACTTCTTATAATGCAGTTTTTCCTCCCGGATGCAGATGGCATCAAAAGAGCAGTGAACTGGAACCTGCCTCACTCACGCTCTCTAAATAAATTCAAACTGTCACCAGAACAGCCTTGTGCAGCACAGCAAACTACTGCTACACGAGAATGTGAAAGCCAAGCTTTATAATCTTTAGCTGCCTGAAAGTAACTTATCATCCCCAAACCAATTAACACAGCAGAGACTTATTACTAACAAAAGCAAAACACAACTTAGATATTTTTATTCCTAGCACATTGAGTGTTCACACAAAGAAAGACCAAAACTTCTGATTTAAATCTGACTTCATCACTTCAGCAAAAATTCGTTTGCAGAACTTGAGAAATCTTTAAATGCTCATTGCACACGTCATCTTGTAGGACCAGAAATTCATATCCATAATAGCACGTTTCCCCAAAGCTCTGTGATTTAAGTGCCACTGCAGCGAGGCAGAAATTTACAACATGAAATTCTGGTCGTATTGAAGTTGGCAAAGGCTTTGCCATTGATTTCCACAGAGTAGCATCACTCTCGCTCTAACAAATAATAACCAGAATCAATTTCAATATATGTATTTTTTTTTAACTGCAATATACAGTAAGGTATTGTATGTGCGCTGCATTAAATGTAATTGGCAAACTTTGATACCAGGAGCCATTTGTGAAACAAACAGAGAAAGCAGTAAGAGGGAATGCTAGTGGCCTTCAACATTTCCCAAATGAAACGATAAATCACACTTTCCTTAGGAACAACAATTACATTCTTACCCTAAAAAATGTCACTGTCTTTAATAAGCCTGCAGAGATGTCATCAAAGGGTCACTGACAGATTCTTTCAGGCTGGGGACATCTACTGCTTAATCACTGCAAGTTGTGGGGACTCTGATCCTCACCACACAAGAGTGGTTCGATCTGAAGCAGATTTACAGGCCAAAGAAAATTGGAATGGATCTGTTTTCTTTGATGATTTTACTTAATTACCTTTGTAATTAAGCTAGCTATTCAAGTAATTCTAGACACAATCTCAAGGTCTGAATCCTCCACGGCAAAACAGATGTGAGTTCTGAGAGAGCCGCGCCAGTGCCAGGCTTACGGGAGAACTGCAGCGGTGGCCAGATGTCCACCTCCCTGCTGGCAGAGCTCCTTACACCAACTAACTCAAATGCTGCAGCCACACTGCACTGGGGTTTTAAAACAGGTAAGGCAGACTGAGAATCACAGAGGTTCAAGATCAGTAATCAAAGGTGTTGGCACACCAACAGACTCAATTCTGCCTCTTGGACCTGAGAAAAATGGAGACTGGAGATGCCAACTGAAGACTCCAATGAACTTCAGCAGAGCTCAAACTGCCATATCCTTCTCACAGAAACACAGAAGCTTGTTCTGGGTACCCACTGCACAGACCTCTCAGCTCTAAACATGCTCCCAAAACCAAATCAAAACAGCCCAACTTTTGCAGACTGCAAAGACCTAGCTTCAGAGTGCTGGACCATCTGGGGACAGCAGAGGGCCCAAGTGTGAATATATGCTACTGGGAACGCATATCTTGTTACACTGCTAACTGTCAGTTTTTGCAATGCTAAATGACTGATGAAAACAACGGCTTCCTAAAAGTTAAGCAATAAGAAAAAAAAGAATTAAGAAGTTAACACCTCAATAAATAAATAAATGGCGATGAACCCTTCCTACAAGGGATGTTGCTGCTGAGGCCTAGCAGAGCTGGGGGACAACGCTGCCTCAGTTCAAGAATTCTGTATTCCCTGTCAGTTATGTATTTCTTCTTGTTTAAAAATGGCATTACACATTCCCCTGGCAATAGCAAAAAATAAATTTATCTAGACTCTTAGAATGAAAGCCCAGTTTCCTGTATGGACTCAGGTGATCCAAATACTACCTTATTTTCCTCTCTTTTCCTTTTGCACAAATATAATAATCAAATTCCAACTGTAAGTATGTAGACATTCAAGACTTCCACAGCAATGAAAGACAACAAAGTTGAAGAGATCGTGAGAAATTTGTTCTTAGAGCTACCAAGCATCACCAGAAGCAGATACAGCACATTTGAGCTTTGTTTCCCTACCTTGCACCTTCAGAAACCCTGGTTAAGTCCTACTATGTGAGTGACATGGGCAGCCCTAGCAAATGCCATTTTCCAGAAAATCCAAGCAACCTGGAGTACAACTCCTGTAGTGTAAGTGAGAACACGAAGAAAACACAAAAAAAGTTGTTGCATTTCAGCCCACGCACCCAGGAGAGATGCTGTGTTATGCAACACCGCACACAGAGCAGAAAGCATGTGGAAAGAAGTTCCCAGAGACATCAGGTGGAAGGGAGATCTCTCTGGAGATCCACAGTCCTACCTTCCACTTGCAGCAGGACCATCAGCAATACCAGAACCATTGGCTCCCTGAGACTCCTAACTGGAAGATTCCTGTTCTTTTGAATCTGGCTGTTAACGGCTTATTAAGTGCTTGGGAGTGTCTGCATGGCAAACAGCCAGAGAGGAGAACAAAACCTACCACCTCCAGGCTTTGCCTTCTAACTTGGACAAGCGAACAAGCAACAGGAGTGAACCGTCCCATAACACTGAGGGGGAAATCAGTCTGTTCTCTCAGTTCCTAATCAGCAGTGAAAATGGAATTGTGGTCCAAAGAAAATGAAGTCAGCAGTCCTCAGGAGAAGGTGAAAGGGCACCTCCCAGGCTGGGGCCCTGCTGATGGCATCCCTTGGGCTGTGCAGAAGTCCTTTATTCTGCAGTCGCAAAAGAATCCAAACAAGTCGTTTAAAAGTGCCTCAGGGCAGAGCTTGTCACTAGATCAGGTTTGCCCCGTTAAAATAATAAATGAGGTAATGCAGAAAACTGCCTTAGATTTGAGGATGTTTCATTCATAAAACAGAAATACCAACAGCTTTACTACCAAATAAACTTCATAGATGGTTTAAAAAAGTCCCCACACCTCTCCTTGCAATAGAGCAGAGCCAAGCCACAGGGATTCTGTGGCACAAGACACACTGTTTCCAAGGCCAGCTTTGGAAGTTGAAATGAGAATTGACAGCTTTCAGGTCATTAATACGACAGCATAAACAGAATCTGTGTACCAGTCCGTGCGTTCAGGTGGACTACAGCAACAGCCACCAGTGAAGAACAAGACAAACACTATTCTGCTTTTTGTTCTGAGTTTCCAGAAAAAAACATTTATATTCAATTCTTCACTCCCTTCTACTCATCCTCAGGATATGTGGAGCCTGGTGCCGGCTATATTTGTGTTGCTAGCTGAAAGAACAGCAGAACATGCCAAGCATTTAATAACAAAATTCCAGCCTTGTGACACAACCCAGTAATCCCAAGACTGGAAACTAACCTCATATTTCTACTCGGCATAAAACCCTAATCCTTACAAGAGCACCACTATTTTTATTTTGCCTGAATCTTTTCTAAAGGTGTATATCTCACAAATTAAGATATTTAAGGCAGAGAAGGTCAGAAGACTGTGTTAAATTACTTACATATGGCATCTACAGATTGGCTGAATTACAGCAACACAGAAACTGCTACAACTAGTTATGCTTATCTGTGAGCTCTTACACAGAACTCGTTGTAGCTGGATGAGCTGATGTAGTGGCAACTACTGGTGCCCCCAACCTTGGGACCCCTTCTCAGGACACTCCTACAATCAGGAAACAAATGGAGAGTTGCAGGGTCCTAGGAAAACAACGGGCTGGGCACGAGCACACATAACAATTCTCATCTAATATCATGACTGCAAAACAGCAAGGCAGGAGGTCGAGCAAGCAAAGAACCCAGGTTCAGGCCAGGGACAGCTATGCATTATAGACATGTCTAAGGACTCATCAAGATGTCTGCAAAAGGGAGGGAATAAACTCTCCCAAGTCCCAGCTGGTGCTTCATCCACTGTTTGCCTTCATCATTTCTATCACCAGATCCCAAGCAGCTTCTCCCCTACTACAGCTGTCCTGGCTTCACCACCACTCAGGCTTGCAGCACAGGAAGTGCCATCAAACACCTGGAATTCCATTTTAAAGCAGTTTTTACTAACTGTGCTGCAGATGTGAGGATGTGCCCGAAAAAGCTGTAGCACAACCCAGTGCTGTATCCCAGAACAGACAGCAAAACTGCTCATCTGTTTCGACTATACAAGTCACAAAACAGCAGAAAAATTGTGCCAGTATACACAGTCCTGCACAGCTGGAACATGTGACACAAAACTGCAAATGCAAGTGTTTTAGGGCAAGATAGAAATAATATTAAATTAAGCTAGCAGAAATTATTTGTGCACAGGGTCCAGCCCAGAAAGCCAACCGCATCCTGGGTTGCATCAAAAGAAGTGTGAGCAGCAGGGACAGGGAGGTGATTCTCCCCCTCTGCTCTGCNGGATGCCCCATCCCTGGAAGTGTTTAAGGCCAGGCTGGATGGGGCTTGGAGCAACCTGCTCTAGGGAGAGGTGTCCCTGCCCATGGCAGGGGGGTTGGAACTTGATGATCTCTAAGGTCCCTTCCAACTCTGACCATTCTATGATTCTATGATTCCTACACCCAGAAGCACAAAAGGTTTATACACGTATTAAATAAGTATCTAGTTTAACTGCTCTGATTATTGGACTGCTACCGTGTGTAAGTGTGTAACCACAAGGTTGATGTAAGTTTTTTGCTGTCTTGCCCTGGCACTACAAAGTTTTATGCAAAAGCTCTCTTTCTGTTCCTAACTGTGATGGGCATATTTTGCAAAGACCGTGATCTGGCCATATTTTTGTAAAGGATATACAGAAGCACCACTTAGGAAGAAACAAATCTAGCTTCAACCTTGACTAGGTCATCTTTTGTATTACAAAGAATACACATAAAAGGCTGAACAACTGCTGAACTGAACAACTACTAAACTTACTCTGCGAAATGACACAACGTAGAATGTATCCTCCCTTCTGTGAATAGCTTCAAAAAAATCTTGGTAGCTCCTTGGAGAGGCATAGTACACTTGCAGCTCATTCCCTGAGTTCCTGCTGAAATAAAGAAGAGGAAAAGGTAATTATTTTAGGCAAGAAAGTTAATTTCAGTGAGACAACAACTTTAAAGACCTGCTTTTCAAAAGACCAGCGGCTCTTCATCCATTGAGAGAAGCATGAGGAACACTAAACACAGGTTAAGGCAGTGAAACTACTGGGTATATTTTAAAGTTCAAGGTACTTTAAAGGCCTTGCAGTGGGAAACTTTACCAGGCTTGATTTTATTTATGCTTTTGAGGCTGGCAACAGCCCGCTTGGTAGCTCAACAGGAAAAAAAAAGTTACAAGTCAAAGTTTCAAGTGTCTGAAAAATTGTGCTAACTTCTGAAAATAGATCCATCTTCTCTCTCACCCACTTTTTTTTTCTTTCTTTTTTTCCATCACTTTGGTCAACTCAAAGATTTGCTCTTGATTTTCAGTTTAGACAGTGGAGCAAAAATAAGATATTTGCATAATGCTGGCTTATCTTTTCACAATTCTCATCTTGCATGTACCAGAGATGAGGAAAAGACACTCTAAACCATTCTAAGCAAAACCACTGGCGAGTTACACAATCATGGTACTTATCCACTGTTTATCTTGGGAAGGTGAGAAATTCCCATCACATATTATTATCAATGTATACTTCCCCAATCTCATTCAAAAGAACATATTTAATCAAATTGGAAAGCTATACTTACACAAACCACAAACTGGACCTTCAACCAGTCATTTTAATTCTTTCCCACTCTAATAGCATGCTGTCTGTCTGCAGTACTCCAGGCAACAACACTGACAAGGCTATCCCTCCCAAGCAGAATTTGAGTATTTGAGGCAAAAACACGGATCAGGCTACCCCTCCCAGTACGCTGACCCAGATTTTAAACTATGGTGGCTCATTTAGCTTATTTTTGTATGTTTCTAAAATATGCATAACTATGTACCCAAAACAAGGCACAAATCTATCACCAAGTGATTTTCTTGAGCAGCAGTAACAGCAGATTATCTCCTCTTCTACTGCTAATACACCCCGTTGCAATCGAAGGACTGCAGCTGCCAAGCCAGTTGCCCTTTAACAGGATTGGGGGTGTAAATCCTATGGGATCAAGAGCTGGCAGCTCTACCCTGTATAATCCTCCTTAGCAAAACTATGCAAGCGAGGAACCAGATCACAGCCTTCACACACAGGAAACAAAGACTGGAGCTAATTTGAGCTTGATTACGCATCCATAATAACATGTAGGCCCACCAAACCACCCGAGATTCAGCATTGAAGTTTTACTGTGATAAAAGGCATCACACCCACGCATTGCTCAGTAAAACACATCCTGAAAACTGAAACAGGTCCCACAGATCCGTTTGCTCGCCCACACTCCAGAAGACACAGCTAGACCTAAAAAACAGCCTGCTGCAACTCTAAATCCAGCCACGGGAGAAAATCGTTCCAAAGCACTTGGAAACCACCAGGCTTTTACAAGGCTCTCCTGGCCCATGGAACAATTTTAACGCTACTCTCAGATTCCAGATGATACCAGTAGATTATAGGTATTACACCATACCTACCTTTGAGCATCTAAGGGTAACCACAATGGACTGGTTCCATGAAAGGAAGGGAGGAACTTAAGGTCCAAAAGCAATTGCAGAGCTACCAATTGTTTTAGTAACATCACACCTTATTACAAGAAAGCATCACATTCAATTGTGTATTCAAAACAGTGATATCGAGTCTGGCCATTTATTGGGAGACATGTAAGTCTTTTTTTTGTTTTAAAAGTTCAAAGGGCATTCTGTTACGCATCACAGCACCAGGATGTCACACATATGCTTGTTTTAAGAAGGAATGAGATTGTGGACACAGTGCTTTATGCACAACAAACCACAATTTTAATAGTGCAAAATTAAGAAATGGAAAAATAACTGGGGAGTCCCAATTTGATAACCGGAACCCTAAAAACACGCTTGCAGAAATCTTCAAAATTACCTCTGAAGAAAGCTAAATAGACTATAGAGAGCTGATTGGCTTCAACGGTTTTCTTGAAATCTTCTTAATTTCTATTTTCTCCCCCCGCTTTGACTTTACTCCAATACTTCTCATCATTCAGCAATTTTCTTTTGAAATGCGGGACCAACATGACAATGTTGGTACCACCACTGCTATAAAGATAATTTTAGATCCTGTCAAAGTCTTCCTGTTCATGGGTTCAGGTCACCAACAAGGATGTCCTAGAAGGTAAATGTCACTTGATTTCCAGTCACAGCACTGGTATTAAAACTTAAACACCTTGACTGAATACTCCACAGGGGTAGCACCAATGACAAAACTGAGTAAACAGCATCTTTCTTTGTGTGCGCAATCGATGAGGCACAAGTACTACAGAAAGGACCTGGGGTACCAGCAGGCAAGCTGAATGTTATCCTGCAGAGCACCAGGAGGACAATGACACACTAGGCTGCACTGTGGCCAGGGCCTGGACCACAGGTTGTACAAGGAGAGATAGGAGACAGAGGGAATTGGGCCTGTTCAGCCTGGAGAAGAGGAGGCTGAGGGGGCTCTAAGTCCTCAGTTTCCTAATGGAGACTACAAAGCATGTGGAGACAGTGTTTTTTAACGGAGACACAGTAAATTTAAGTTAAAACTCCTTTGAGTAGAAGGTTGGACAAGAGGTCCTTCACGACCTAAACTACTCTGTGATTCTATGATTTCATGGAGCAACTAATAGCTGATGGCTCTGGGAGGAACTGGAAGTCTGTTCTATGTTCTTAGCAGTTCCAAGACAGTCACAGCGTGCAGCTGCCATGACTCACTGGTTCTGTTCATTTAAACATTCATCCGAAAAAAACCCTCACTTCCTTCCAAGCACAGCAGATTATTCCATTCAAAGCTACATGTTGTTGCTAGTTTTAATAATCCATCTTATTTTTTTAAGAACAATACAAGCATGTATATTAAAATGCCTTGTGCCATGAAGCTTCTTCATCCAGTCTTCAATTAAAACAGATATTCTTCATTGGCCTGTAGAACTAAAAAACCTTTTTCTTTTTTTCTCATAAGTTAAGACATATCAAAATTGGGCAACCTGGTATCCGTAACATTTGCCTGCAGGTTGCTATTTTCTCCCAGGCTGATCTTGCTCCCAAAGCAGCAATGCAACCAGAAGGGCCACAGCTGTCTTACTTTTAACGGCAACGTTTCAGGTGTTCTTCTCAAGAAGAAGTTCCCTTTACAATCCATTTTGCTCTTACACTCCTCTTTGGCACTTAGAATCATAGAATCATAGAATGGTCAGAGTTGGAAGGGACCTTAAAGATCATCAAGTTCCAACCCCCCTGCCATGGNACTAGACTTCCTGACCAAGAGTCCCTCCCCAGCTCTCCTGGAGCTCCCTTCAGATGCTGGAAGGCTGCTCTCAGGTCTCCCCGGAGCCTTCTCTTCTCCAGGCTGAACAGCCCCAGCTCTCTCAAAAGCAGAGAACCTTTTAAACAGCCTCACAGAGAATTCAGAAGAGAGAAGTTTTGTTTCTTTAAGCTTTTCTCTCCAGTCTTTCCTGATGCCAGGAAACAGAGACACGATAGTTACAGTGGGGCAGGCAGGGGGCATCGGAAAGCTCTGTATTAGTGTGTTCTAATAATGGCCAGGGAAAATGGAGACAAACCATGCAAACAGGACACAATGATACTTTAATTTTGTCATAATAATTTAGTGCTAGCTACAATGGCTCTACTCCTGAAGACAGTGTAAGAAACCTTTCTCTTACCAGACTCACACCCCTTTGAAACCTTATAAACTATTGCCGTTACCCCAGACAGTTCCAAGACAATTCCCTCTTACATTTTTTTCCCCGAAAGATTCCAATCTGTTTAGGAAGGGACTCTGCAGAGCGAAGTAAAGATGTTCTTAAGACTCACTTGTAGAAAGACCCCCGAAGAGCGCAGCTGTGATATAGGAGTCCCTTTAAGTGTAGTTTAAATCATTAGAAGCATTTATTTGCTAAGGCACAGAAATTAGACCAATAAATGTAGCTAGCACATGGCTTCAGAATCCTGACAAGGTGAAAACCGGCTTTTTTTTACCATCTTTTGACGAGAAATTGGGTTATTAAGTAGAAAACAATGATAAAGGAGTTGTTCTGCCGTACCTGAGGCTTGTGTCTGTGTAAGGCATGGCCATTAACTGGGAATCTGCCTTCTCACTGAGGGAGCTCTGAAATAGGGGAAAACACACTGATGACACAAAGTGAAAACAATAAGCATTCTCTTGGTTTGGAACTACATAAAGTATGATGCACGTCTGCAGCAGGGAGTGAATATATAATGGTGTGCAGAGGTTAATTGGTGCCCTGCACAATCATAGAATCATAGAATCATAGAATTGTCAGAGTTGGAAGGGACCTTAAAGATCATCAAGTTCCAACCCCCCTGCCATGGGCAGGGACACCTCTCCCTAGAGCAGGTTGCTCCAAACCCCATCCAGCCTGGCCTTAAACACTTCCAGGGATGGGGCATCCACAACTTCCCTGGNCCTGCTGGCCCCTCTTCTTTTGCTGCAGCCCAGGCTGGGGTTGGTTTCTGGGCTGCCAGCGCGCACTGCCGGCTCATGTTGAGCTTCTCATCCATGAGCACTCCCAAGTCCTTCTCCTCAGGGCTGCTCTCCAGCCATTCTCTGCCCAACCTGTATTTGTGCCTGGGGTTGCCACGTCCCAGGTGTAGGACTCTGCACTTGGCTTGGTTGAACTTCATGCCATTAATAATGGCATGAATAAATGGCAATTAATAAATGTGTGTTTTTCCTCCAGTGAAACATGAATAACTGAAATGGCCAGCAAACAAGCTGGAACCACCAAAACAGCGAGTGTTTTAATACAGCCAAATTTGAAGTCACAAATACAGAAATGAAGAAGGGAGGTTGGCACCATACACAACAGTTGCACAGAACCATGTCATCCAGCTACAAAATTTGCTATCGCTCATGTCAGATTTGCAGAATTCTTCTGAGGTCACATCTGCTTTGTACTTCTGCCAAAATATACTACTCATAGCATGCTTTTGGCGTTTGGAACACTAGAAGTACTCAAACTTGCCCTACTTAAATGTTCTATCGCTCTCCTTTGGACACCAGTGAGAAGAATGTGAAGTTTAATACTCAATATTTTTTCTTTAGAAAAATGCAGTATTTCCCACACTGTTAAGTTCAATTCTTTTAAAGCTGTTACTAGCTCTTAATCAAATGAAACACTTTGAAAACGCACGGTCTTAATTTTATCCTCACTATTGCTATGCCATATAGATTTTAAAAAATCCCTTCTAAAAAAATGGGAAATATGAGCGCGAATCTCATACTTCCGTAGTTTCACCAAACAAGTAAACTGCTAGCAAAATCTGAAAAAATGAAATAGAAATATTTCAACAAAACCAATCAGCCGTGCCCCAGTGAGCCTGATGAATGTGATGTACGTGACATTTCTCTCCACAAACCAACTGCTTATCCTTCCACGGCCTTACAAGAGAAGCCATAAAAAGGTTAACTATTGATTTCATCCTTTGATGACTGTTAAAACTTCCAGCCTGAATACAAGAGCAAGCACAGAAGAACTCTAAAAACATAAAAATCAACCAAACCCAGCAATTTAAAACGGGAAGTGTCAGGACACCATTGCTGGGTTTTTCTATAATGACAAGCACCGACAAGTAAAAGATAGCATTTTGTTTTGTTGTCTGAAATTATCTTGTCATGCTATTGACTCACGAGTATAAACTTGCCTACCTGCATAACCCGTGCTTTCTGCTGTTGGTTATTTGACAACCTTCTGGATCTTGTTCGTTCCACTTCATGTCTATGAACCCATCCCCGAAGTTCATGAGTCAGCCTAAAAAACCCCACAGCATTAACAGATGTTTCAAGGAACAGTGGCAGAATTTTTTTATTTTAGAAAACAGTTTAACTAGCCACTAGAAAAACGATGCAGATTACCACTGTTTAACCTTATGACAACTTATCTTTAATGTCAGAGTAAGAACATATAATTGCAAGATTAAATTTATGAGGGAATTTGTAAGGAAATACCTATAAAGTATTTGGATCACGGACGTTTTAACATAAAGCAAATACAGTACTTTCTTTTGCCCAATGAACAGTTAATTCTGAAATTACTGGAAGAAATACTGAAATTTAGAATCAAAAGTTGATCAGTTAAAGAAAAAATATTGGTTAAGAAAGCTAAAATACAGCAACTAAATTTGAGAGAAAGTAGAATGCAGATAAGGTTAGTGACACACTCTTATCTTTGGAAAAAGTGGAACTGGGTGCTTTCTAACAGTGAATAAAACACATCTGCAATGTCAGGTTCAGTCTTGTATCTGAAGCTGAAGAATAGGAGGCCATCTTTTTTGTGTTTCAGACGGAATGGGCTTTTAGCTGGACTTGATTTCCATACTATGAACATTTCTACATATGAAGTGATTTCTCTTTCAAGTCACGAAAAACCTCCAGGCAAACAGAGAATTGTCATTCAGTTATTGCTAAATGACCAGTGATAATCATTACTAAATACATCAAAACAAGTATCGATCTCCTGTCTCTATGGCAGTAGATGCTGGAGAGTGCAGACACTTAGAGGCACTGGGTACATACCACGTGAGCACAATGAATGGATAATAGCATGATTCACAGCTGTCTGTCCAGTAGCACTCACCCAACACATGGTTTATACCTAAACTCCTAATAAAAGCTTAAACACTCAGAAGAGGTTGTTTGCTCACCTCAGCGACTCTGTCCGGTTGATCAGGGGCCGACAGGGGGGTGGTGGTGGTGAAATATATAACAGTGGTTCTTCTGAGACTATCATCAGTGCTTTATTATCAGATACAGAACGATCATACCTGGGGAAAAACAAAAAGAAAAAGGCATGAAGAAATCCCTTTAAAAAGCTTTTCATGAACCTCTGACCAAATCCAGAGAACACGCACTACCATTAGCAAAACCACAGTGGTTACTGCTGCTCCCATGGGGCTTTTGAATCAGGTGAACAACAGTTTCTATCAAACAACCAAAGGTCTCAGTCAGTTGCCCAAAGGGGTCTGATAGCACTCAACACAGAAGGCAGATGAGCATTAGCAGATGTTGGATTTCTTCCCAAAAGGGCCACATATTGAAAGAAAACGTAGTCTGCAAAATATTCCTCATAATATGCAAACTATGAGATCTCTGCAGAGACAACTTTCTCTCTCATTCCAGAGCTGTGAAAGGTTTGCTACAGAAATGCTACATTAGCCACTAAGGCCATGTAAAGTCCATGAGCTATATGACAAACTATACTACAACTGAGTGAGGAGGATGTACATCTCCAACAGTCTCCTGAAGCTAGCTTGGCTTTGATAAAAAGTGAAAAAGAGCATGTATTTCAAACCAAAAATCCACAGCTCTGTCAGCAACGAAGCAAGGACTAGCTGCTGGTCCTTCCTCCTGGTTACCTCTGGCTCCTAGGGGGTTAACTACTTATCACCAAATACCTACTGTAAGTTCCTTTCTCGATAGGGTATCAATGACAGTCTTAGTTTTCTTGGGTTTGACAAAGACTTGTAGCTCCTAAACCTCAAACTCTTTCAGAAAAATCAGGCATAAGAGCTTAGGAACATCTTATTTACATTCCCCTCCCCTTTTCAACTTTCAGCTTTCTTTCCATCTTTGTGTCTGCTCCTTGTGTTTACTGCATCTAGAACCGATAAAGGAGAACATGCAGCAAAGAGCTCACAGCTTGCCAAAAAACAGGGTGAAAGAGTGAAAAGGAGGAGGTACGGGCACTAGCATGTCCTCCTAAGAGAACTGCTCTACTACTACATCTTGTAAGTCATAGTCTGAAATGTGCCACATAGGACACACAGCCTTCACCATGGCTACAGCCTTAAAATGCTCCTCATTTATTGCGTTCTTTCTGCACAGCAAAATACATTGGGGCTTTCTGCACATCTGTGCCTGGCTTTGTTCAACCAGCCAAAACACTCTACTGGAAAGGGACAATCTGATAGGATAAATCTTCTAAGGTAATCCATGAGCTGGATTACCCAGACTTCAATGTGGAGACAATTATATGTTCACTTATGCACTGAAAGCGGGAGATCTAGGAAGCTTGGGTAAGCATAAGGATGGACTCAGAATTTTCTTATAAAGTACAGTGCTAAGTTCAGAGTGTATTCTTAATTGTCAGCTTTCCCAGTCTTCTCTTGAGCAACTAAAATAATAAATACTTCAGCCTGAAAAGCAAGAAGAGATAGATAATATGACAAATACCATAACTATGCAAGCTAAAATAAAGATAGGGGAAAAAAGCAGGTAGACAAAGAACTGAAGAAAGTAATGAAAATCTCCATGACATACACTTGTTTATCTGTTCTCTTCCACCACACCGTTCCCTAATACCATACAGCATATCCACGCATACACTTCAGAAGCTCTGCATATTGGATAATCTTGGAGATACAAGACCACATTCGTTCAAAAATTGACCTGGTAAACTTTGATAAATAATAGAAAAATAAAAGAAATCAGTTTTCAAAACACTGTGTTTGTAAACTCAGTTACTTTGCAAGAGCAGCAATAACACTGCCCAAACACTTCAGCAAATGGAAAGGCAGTGAGGTCTAAAAAGCACCACTGCCCTCTGCCATTGGAGATGTGTTAAAGATTTTCACCGCACCTATTCTCGGGAATGATGCCCCCAGGTATTTTCTGAGCTGTGCTGGACTCCTGGCTAGCTGAGAATTCCAGAAGATTTCTGGTCCGGTGGCTGGAACTTGCAGTGGAATCAACTCCATTGGGATCCTTTTCGAATACACTGCGAAATACAATAACCACAGCAAAATATGTTGCATATATAAAGGGTCTGCAAGACACTTCACTGTAACATGTTAAATACTCAGGTGGGTAAGTTTGTTGCTACTGCTGTATTACATGGGTAAGGTTCATGGTCACATCGAACATAAAAACATGATTATTCTCCCCCTCTACTCTGTGCTTGTGAGACCCCACCCGGAGTCCNGGGGTTGGAACTTGATGATCTTTAAGGTCCCTTCCAACTCTGACCATTCTATGTCTTCTGTTGTCTTTTACTGTCATTTAAAGAATTAGTAGACAGAAAATCAATTCTGTTATTTTCTTCAGTTTTAATTGTTCAAAGGATTTTAATGCTCTGGTTTTCACGTTCCCACATAAGCTTCAGCTGATGAAACTGAAATCAACCTGTTTCTAACCCAGATCTGCAGGGACAAGAAAATTACCTGCATTCAAACAGAAGTATCCCTAAACTTTAACTTAAAGCACAACTGATATAGTCGATATGAATACAATAAATATGAAAAATACTGTTACCAAATTCCATGCAGCTGCAAGCCTGGAATATATCTAACAAAACTGTACATAAATGTACGTATGTTTAATTCTACTTGGATTTAGAAACACTGGAAGGGCTGACAACCCCATCAACATAGCGGCAGCCAGCTGTGGTCCCAGATACCCCGTCACACTGGTTTGTGCTTGCACTGATTGAAGGACCTTCCTCTGGGGGCTGCTCAGCCAGCCCTGCGGCACAGGAACGCCTGCACTGTCCTCTGTGCAGAGCAAGGCTACAGCATTTCACAAACAAGCTGGAAAAATGACCAGACAACTGCTATATGAGATCAACCACATCCCAGTTCAGAAGGGTGATTTACAAGTGAGAAATATTGAAAGCATAAAATGCAACACTTCAAGATATCCTCCCCCGAGGCTAGTTTTACTCTTCTGTAAATGGAGTTGCTTCTTGAAATACGTATGCTTGCAAAATCAAGTTCTAACCTTCTTAGCTGACAACAGCAGAGCCCCACCAGCAGCATCACAGTGAAAAGACAAAAATACAACACGACCTCACCATGTCAAAGAGATCTTTGCCATGCATGTCGATCACTACCTGCAGAGTACATTTTAATTCATTCCCCACCTTTCCTGTGTAGCAGAGCACACACTCTGCAGGGAATGATCTCATTTTCCTATTTGTTACACGGCATCACTCTGCAATACACAACCAATACAAATATTATTACCAGAGAAAGGCAAGAACTAGTGAGGAGGGCAGACTCTACGACTCTACGACTAAGCAGAAGGCACACAGACATAGTTGCCTAGCCATCCCCTCTCTTTTGCCAACACATTTGCACTCCTGTTAGCAGTAACCCAGGTCTCCCTGTGAGTAATCGTGTCACGTTCTGCAGAACCACTGGAGCCAGGGCAATCCCAGATCCAGGCTGACGTCACTTGGACTGCCTCCTCTCCTTCAGGTTTCCAGGCAGCAGCACAGAATCAGGGCAGCAGAAATGCTACAGGCTCTGTTTTCACAGGTGAAGGTGGGCAGAAAAATCTGGGAGGCAGTTTCCTTACTGTATACAAACACTAGCATCCAAAGGTCTCATTGCTTCTGCTGCATAGCACGGAAAGCTGGATGGTTTATTCACAGCCTCATGGATCAGGCAACACCAGGCTACCCAATTTTACAGAAACAATCTCTGCTATCTACTACATTTTATGAGATCATGTTTCTTGTCTTCTACTGAAAGCAGCAGCACAGCTAGCAGCACATCAAGCCCAGAACCATAACTCGAAACTAAAGCTGATGCTTAAAGGGATGCCACATGTTCTTGCTGGAAATCACACGTCTGTGAAACACCCCTGCTCTACCTAAGTTGGACCCATGACAGGTAAAAGCATTCAGAAGTTTATTCACAAAACCAAGAACATCCATCAGAAGATCTGAAAGTTAACTCTTCTGCAAACTGTTTCTCCACAGCCTGAAGTGTATCAGCCATCTAGTGTGTTGATGTACCTACTGGGGCTGACATGTTATCCTTTTCTACTTTTCTCCTTTCCTGTTTAAAATGATATATTGAACCAGAGGAACTTTCCATGTAATTATTTAGTTAAAGTTGACAAAAACCTTATCAGTAGAACCATAACAAATCTGCATTTTTCCATGATGGTTGTTCCTTCCAATTTGCTTTGTTCTGCAAAGGAGATTCTTGTTATTTCAGGTTCCAGCTTGGCGAAGTGACAAGTTTGAGGTGAAGTGCCACATACAACATGTTGCTACTCCAGTTCTCCCTGAACTCCGAACAAAAGTAGAGAAATCCAAGCCAAGTCCATCAAGGATAAAGATAAGCACTGCTCTACAATCCCAGCTAATCTAAGTTTTTGCAATATAGTTGTTCTAGCTGTACAGCCTCTCAAAACCACACACATCTCATTTTATTGTATCAGCTTTAATTGAGAGAAAATGTTTATTTTTCCTCTTTGCATGCTTAAAACACCTTAATCTTTTCATCAAAATGAAAATTTCACTCTTGGCAGCAGCTAAAAATATAATAAATATGGGATGTTTCAACCTGGAAGAAGATATCTTCAGCATCAAAGACAAAGGAAGAAAACAGAGAATGCGTTGCCATCCGTACAGACATAATCCATGGCTCCCACTTCTGAGAACGTGGCCACCATTTAAGGACAAAATACTATATTATTTATGGTATTTATTTCAATGCCCTTTCCTTTATCGGGATTGTTATTTTATATATTTCCACAAAATGCTTCTTTTGAAGCAGGGCTAGCAGCAATTTCTGCCTTAAGCTACATTTGCCTTCCCTTTCCCATTCATTTTTTTAGGACCTTGAAGATAATAGAAAGCTTCCTTCTCAAAGTCTCAAATATGTCTTAAGAAAACCAAAACCAAACAACTCCCTCCTTCCCATTTTCTTTGGTTTGCAGCAATGACCGCACTTCTTTTTGGATGAGGAAAAACCCCACAACTTGAAATGCTTCCATTCTTCCATCTTCTAGTTACCTGGGGAGCTTTGGTAGTTTTTCCCCCATCGGAACAGAAGACATCGTTTTCCTGTTGTACTATTTCTTCTCCTTCCTTTATCCCAAAAGAGGTCACTTGTGAAGTTTATCTGTAAATAGGGCTCCATCTTCAGGTAACAGACAGGAGAGGACATGTAGGTAATAGTCTATATCTCCTCTGACCTCTCATTCTTGAAGACCTTTCCTTGCTGAGTTGATACATAAAGGTATGACATAGGATATCAGAAATATTCCTCCTTTGACATCTCAAAGTGATGTGGGGGAAGAAGAATGACTTAGGACCAAGGAATCCCTTTAGCAGCTAGGATGAAGGATGGACCTCTCCTGCACAGCTACACCTAGAAAAACCTGCCCACCTGAGGCATACTGAGCTTTACAAGTGCTAGGTGGAACAGCAACCTAGACCAATCTGGACCCTCCAGGTGGACATGGAAGGGTCTACAGAGCAGATCCCAACATCATGACACTGAAGAGGAGGTCAACATTTAGCATTTTAACACATTAGGTAGCCGAGGCTAGAAACAATGAAAAAGAAAGGTAGACGATCTCATTCAGAGGGAAAAAAGCTTCTGAGAAACAGTATTTTCAACTCGGCTATCAATAGCTGCTTTTAAAAATATTTAATATGTCCGATGGTAAAAGTATGGACATTTTTTTTCATTCTGTTGGGCTACAAAATGAGAATTTGGAAAAGAAAGAGTACTTTGGCATACATCCCCAGAGCAAGACCTACTACTTGCAGGAACAGAGTTACTGCCCCACATTTAAAGTCAAGAAAGCCTGAAGCTCAGAAAGGGCTTTACTAGACAAGTCAATCAGTTAGAAGTTGGAAGTTGGGCCCTCTTCTGTTTGGCCACACTTACACACCTGGGGTGCCTACCATGGCTTTGCAGTCTGCATTTGGACATCCCAGATAACACAAGCATTAAGAAGGTTTTCACACAGCCACAAACACCCTGTCCAAGCTGGCTGAGCTATGGGCTTGTTTAAGATGCAAAAGCAGATCCAAGGGAAAAAAAGAAAGAACCAGTAAATGCTTCATGCAGATGTTTGTTCTAAAGTGTAGATAAATTTGATTATAGGAGAGGAAAGAAAAGCAATACTCCTGTCACGGTTCTTCCAGGCATTCAATGGCACCTGATATTTTAGCTGTATTTTCACTTCTTTGGTTTGAATGTCAGTTTGATAAATGTGAAAGCCAGTCTTGCCAGGAGCCCGAACTAAGTTTCATTTGTACTTCTGGCTGAACAAACCCTGTGCACTTCAAGTCCTGAATACTGACATTTGAGTTGTACAGTAATTTGTAGACAAAAGCCAGCAGTGATATCATAACAGAGTTTTTTGGGGACAGAACCATCTCTGAACATAAGCTGGGACGTTCCCAACAGGCTAAAGTTGACATTGCAAGTAGAAACCAACCAAGGACCTTGCCCTTCTCCTGACAGATTCCAGACAAGGCTGCCACAGCACCAAACGTTCTCTGGAAAATATTTCTCTTTTATTACTCCCGATGAGGGTACCATCTGCCAACAGCAAGGCACTGCCTTCTTCTGCCAGGCTGTTCTGGAGCTATCCTCTGCGAGTGCTGGGCTGGTTAGAGGAACCCAGCCTCCTTCCTCTGCTGGGCAGGATAAGGAAGGCAACCCAAACTAGGGGGATGATCTCTGTGTTTTTCTTATGTTTTACTTTCTTTAAAAAACACTTTATTTTAACAAAGCTGCTAGAAAAGAAAGAATGAAAGCGAGTACCAACACCTAGAGCACTTATTTTTGCTTAGAGAACAGTTATTTGGAAGCAGGTTGACCTTTATTGTCAAAGCTTGGGCAGGCCTGATGCGAGCAGTTTCAACTGTAATGCTCATTCAGGGTAACAACTTTCTGTATTTCACCCTCAGCCTGGTGGCTGGGCATGGAGAAAAGGGTAAGTTATCAGAGAGTGTATATGGTATCCTGTGCAGGCTTGGCAACTGCACCAGCAGGATAAGGCAAGCAAGTGCAGCCAGGCCAAGGTACAGCTCTGCCAGATGAACACATGGCTGTGATCAGCAAAGGAAGAAGGAAGGAATCACTTCCTGCTCCTGAAGCTGTAGACTGTAAAAAAAATCAAGAGTATTCAATCTTATTAACCACCAACCCATCAAGAGAGGTTCTGATAGTGTTGGGACCTGAACCCAAGTACAAATGACTCAGCCTGTCCTTCTCCTCTCCATTTCTCTCTCTCTTTAAGGGGAAACTACAACACAAGACCAAAGGTGTGCTATAGAAGCAGTTTTCCAGCTTTGGGCCATCTCCAAAACAGATGAGCAGGCAGGGTGCCCTTGCAGCCCAAAAGGCCNCGGTGCCCCGGGAGGTGGTTGAGGCCCCTTCCCTGGAAATATTCAAGGTGAGGCTCGATGAGGCCCTGGGCAACCTGGGCTAGTTGGGGGTGTCCCTGCGACTGTGGGGAGGTCGGACTAGATGACCCATATTAGAAGTGTTAAGAGCCACAAATGCCTTCTGGAACTTCTGCTGTTTTTATTAAAATATTCAGAGGGCTCTGTATTTCCCTGGCAGCCAGAAGGAGCTGGCTAACATGGCACTGTTGCATGCCTCTTGCATTCATCTAATAGCCTTCACATTTCACCAGTTCCTCCCTACAGGGGTGTAAGAAATTAACAGCCCTTTGAGTGTCATCATTTGTATGTGTCTTTGTTTGCATACTTCAGGTATGTATCACATTTAAATCTATTACCCTCCTGAAGATACATGGAAGACTACTGAAGCTTGCAAAAAGCAGAGGAACAATCCTTTCCTACCCTTCACCAAGTGCAAAAAAGACCAGGACTGGATGTACTGAGAGTAAGAGACTTATCCTGTTGTATAGATCACAATTTGTGGTTGTTCTCTGTACTTTTAGAGATGCTTCAAGCAGCCAGTGGAAGTTCTGACAACACTATCCAGCCTGCAGCTGTCCTTCCACAGAGTTTAATGTTTCAATGTTGTTCCACAGTGTTTCCACAACGTCTAATGCTCGTGGTTCTACACAACTCGCACAACAGGCTCAGCTGGAGGGTGGCAACAGCCAAGCAAGGATCCCTGCTGGGAAGCTCCTCCTCCGTTACGGTGCAAGCCATCGGTGGTTTCAACTGACCTCCCTGACTTTGGACTGGAATGGAGTGAGCAAAGGGCACTCACACCATCAGGAAGAATGCCCAGGGAAGTTGTTGATGCCCCATCCCTGGAAGTGTTCAAGGCCAGGCTGGATGGGGCTTTGAGCAACCTGCTCTAGGGAGAGGTGTCCCTGCCCATGGCAGGGGGGTTGGAACTTGATGATCTTTAAGGTCCCTTCCAACTCTGACCATTCTATGATTCTATGAATTGTTAAGGCAACAGGGAAAAAAAAAAATATTCTGGTGCAGTTGCTAGTCACTGCCCTTCATTTCAGGCAGGTGCCTGACACACAACTTTAATCTGCTTAGTATGTACTACTCAAAAGGAAAACTGGGGTGTTTTCAAACATGCCATGACACTGCTTGATCTCATGACGGAGCTCACCTGACAGGGCAGCACAGTGGTGAGATCCAGATGATACTGAGAGCTTGGCCCAGGACTGGCTGCTATGGGTGGGATCTGCACTGACAAACCTGAGCACAAAACTTACAGCTCAAACATCTCCACAGCAACACAACACTTGCTGCATATGATGCTACAGTAATGGAATTAGCTCCTTCACACACACAGATAACACCCCCTTTAAGGAAACAACAGAATTATTTCTCTAACTTTCCAGCATCCCACCGCTCAGGTCTCCCTAGGCTCCTGCTTGCCATAAAACAAGTCTACTTCTTTAATCAAGAAGTCCAGCATTAAGGCTCAAACAATAGCAAACTTGCATGAAAATACTGCGGAATGTAACAAACCTCAGAATAATCCAGCTCTCTCACACACCAACTCGAGATCGCTCAGCTTGAGTAAGGTGTCCAAATCATACTGACACCAACACCAACACAGCTCAACAGATGTTGCTTTCAGCAGCCCAAATCATACATGCTCCAAAATCTCAGCAGGCTATATTAGCACTGACTAGCAGTCTGCAGACTAGGTGGGATACTAATCTGGGTGCTGGTGAAAAACGTGGGTTCTGCTTACTTCATCCTTAGAAGCAGCATCGTGCTAGCATGTGTCTGAACAAAACCCTGGGTGATTTCATAATTTTTAGTAAAAGATGATTAATCTTACCACTTCTCTTTTTTTTTTTCCCTAATGTTCCTTAGATCGGTAGCACAAACAAGACACACTCGTAAGTCTTTCAGGAGTCAAAAAACATTTCTTCTTCATTTGTTGCAATCTACCACAATAGCAGATAAATCACAGTTCCCAGCTACCCAGGCTGGTGCCTTTATTTGCAGACTGCTCAATGGATCTAAATTTTTAATAGACTATTCAGTTTCCAGGACAGTCCTGGAAAGTAGAGGAAAGCCCATGAGGGCACTCTAGAGAGGAGCTGGAATGAAGTCTCTACAAAAGGTCAGCAATTCTAGCACAGCTGCTGGAAGTCAACAGGATGCAAGAGATTTTGAAGCAGTAGCTTTACTTAGCTCAATCATTCACCACCTCAGTCGTCCTCCACCACAAGTACTTAAGAATAGCTTAAGAATTTTTGGTTACATCATCAAGTCCGTTTTCCAATTCGAAAGAGGTTCCAGCCATACACAGGCGGCCAACTTGTAAGAAAAAACAAAATTAATAATAATAATAACAACAATAATAATAGTCACATCACCTTCTCAAACCCCTTGTTCCAATATCTGCAGATTTTCTTTCCCTCTCTCCAGCTTCACATTTTTCATAGAATCATAGAATGGTCAGAGTTGGAAGGGACCTTAAAGATCATCAAGTTCCAACCCCCCNTGTCGATTAAATATCTATGATGGTATTTAGGACATACTCTGGCTGGCTCACATCTTTATAAATGTTCTGTTGGTTAGATGCTGACCACCATATAGGCTTGAGTAGACTGATTAGGGGAAAAAAGTAATTTTTCATAGCCAAGAAAATAATGCTAGGGCCACTAGCAAGTACCTGGCTTACACGCTTTGCTGCTACTGCTCCAAGAAGCAGAGATGCAGCAAATTTACATTTTGCATTTGCTGTGATTGTTCTGCCTTCCCTACTTTTTATACATTAGTTGAGTTAGTTTTCTGCAAATATTAAAGTATCACATGTAGGACTTAAAAAAAAAAAACACACAAGACAATTTGTATCAAAATGGGAACAAGGAAGAAAAACAAAAGAAAATTTTTCCCCAAATAAATACAGGGATTGTTTAGACTAGAATATGTGCTTGGTTTCCATTTGTTTCAGCATTGTTTGTGCTTCTTTATCACGTTTTCAGATCTGGTTACTACCCAGGCACAGTCTAATACAAATGTGGATATTAAGAGGGGGAAAAAAAAGCATCCAGGAACTACAACAGTTTGAAAAAGTGTCATGCTATAAGTGATTAAAAAAAAAAAAAA
>VXBW01004509.1:530947-547917 GCA_013400375.1 Thinocorus orbignyianus
AGCACAGCTAACTAGATGTTTCTTAATGCCAGAAGTCAGCAATCTTTCAGGAGTGCCATGCTAGCTGAGAACACAGCCGAGCTGATTGACACCAGCTCTCACACCAGGCAAGCACAAAGGCAGGAGATGCTGCCTCCCAGAGATACCTGCCTCCAGATGTTGTGTTCCAGCTCCCAACCCTGCTGCATGCTAATGTTTGTGTGCTCATCGCCTTCTGTGCCAATAATGTGGGCTGCCAACTCCTGTCTTGCACCTCATGGTATGTAAGACTGGGGCACAGGGGTGACCTCTCCAAGGAACTGAATCAAAATGTACCCTTTTCCCTTCATACACCTCACTAATCATTCTTAAATAATAATAAAAGGAAGATTTTATAAATGTTAAATCCAAATAATTCACAAAGATTACAGAATAGTTCATTGACACACAGATGGGAAATTCCTGGGTGCCTTACTTCTAGTATAAAGCAAATAGATAAAATAGAAACTTACACTAATGGAGTTCTGTATACAATCCACTTTCACAACCAGAAAGCACTCATTCCACATTTGTATTCAATTCAACTTTACATTCTTTTCTCAGAGATAACACAGTGCCATGTCCAAGACTGAAGGACATTCTGATAAGCATGTTGGCAATTAAGCAGGCTGGACTAGACTCTCCCTTCAATATTTTTAAGCAGGTTTCTTGGGTTGATACTCCAGCTTCCCTACCAGACTTCCAGCCCTGCTCCCATAGTCCCAAAATCAATGTTACAGTTTACCCATACACACAGCATGTTTGTCAGCATGAAAAATGTGTGAGCAGAATAATTTTATCTGCTGAACTTATTTGCCAAGGACTGCCACATCCTGGACTGCTTCCCATAATTTTAAAACAACAGAATGGCACAGCCTCAGAGAGCTCCATGAAACATCACAAACATCTCACCACTTACACAAGTCAAAAAGACTTAAAACCAATAAATAAAATTACGTGTGAAGCAGTGTTAGTTGAACACACATCCACTAAAGCAGAAGAAAACAGAACTAAGTACAGAGCCAACCACTCAGATGGGGTTTTTTTGGGGGATGCCAAGCGCCCAAACACTGCACCTCTGCTGACCTACTGCAGGCCACGGAGCGCTTGCAGGAATGTCTGTCCTTCAGTTTCACATCTCCTTCCCAAAACAATTCGACTGCTTCCCTGCCTTTTCTGATTTGATGGAAACAGGCAACTAAAGAGAAAACCTATATACGGGTCCTTTTGTTTTACCTCTGGCCTTCAAAGAATCCTATCACTTCCAATTAGGAATCTGGAAAGCATCTTACAATAAGGCTAGCTAAGGGAATTTCAAAGTCCGTTACAGAATTTAAGGGGTGAATTTCCCATGATTTTGCTTTTTTTGGATGTCACTCTCTCTTTGCAATGGTTCATTGGTTTTAAATAATGACATATTCACTGCTAGTATGTTTGAATCAAAACATCCTGTGCCTGAATGCTGTCACACCTCCATAGGGGTGTGCAAGTGAAATGATTTCCTACACATAAGAAATAGCAGTGCTGCCACAAAGTTTCAAATCGTGTTTCTCTCCGTTGACCACTGCATAGAAATTAGGTATTTCACAGCTAACTTGGAGCAAAAAAAGTACTTCTGCTGATCTATAAGCTAGCATGGATATTGTAACAAAAAAATACTTGTTTCTGTGAGAAGTTGCACACTGAAAAACATCATGTGTACTGGAAGCTTCTGTTATCAAGGTCTAAGCAGAACAGCAATCATGACTATCACATTCACAGAGTTACCTTTCAGTGACACCTCTACAAAAGGAAGAAAATGTGTGTGGGAGGATTGAAATCTTAAGTAATAGTTTGGATATTCCACATTCTGGGCCTTTCAAAGGGTATCGCGCAATCAACATTCCCACTACCTTGATACAGTCTAATATTTTAATTGAAGGGCAAGCATTTACTTTACTAGGGGCGGGGGGGAGGGAAAGTAGAAAGATAAGAGTAATTCCTTGCAAATTTGCTGGTACATTTCTCTTCACTGCCTAAATCCTAAATGAACACCTAGTTCAGGCAACGCAATTATGCTGGCACGCTGAGCTACTACACTTGCCAGGAACAATCAGACATTCAAGGATTTCTTTTTGCTTTATCTACTTTATTAAACATCAAATGGGTGAAGAAATTAACCTCGTCACATTTCTATAGTTACTGATCGTTGCAAAGACATGAACACAAACTCTGACAGCAGTTTGTTGCCATCAAGCTCAACACCTTACTCATTCCTGGAGGTAGAGAAGCTGCCCCAGAAACTTTAGAGCAATGTGGTAAAAGACTTCCCACCTGGGTTGCATCAAAAGAAGTGTGAGCAGGAGGTGATTCTCCCCCTCTGCTCTGCGCTTGTGAGACCCCACCTGGAGTCCTGTGTCCAGTTCTGGAGTCCTCAACGTAGAAAGGACATGGAACTGCTGGAACAGGTCCAGCGCAGGGCCANTGTTAGTTTTGAGACACTTGGAAACTCTCCTATGGAGGCAACAAAAATTTCTCCCAGCTTCAGAAATATTACGGGCTCTATGAACTCTCACCAAGTGGTAAGGTTTGCAGACGCAGATGGGATGTACCAACCAATCACTGAGTATCTGGAAGCTGATATTTCTGCCTGACAGTGAAAAATCCCAATGTAAACCCTAAATGCACTAAGAAATAGTCTACCTGAAAATCATTCATATCAAAGTAAAACTCTCACCTGTATTTCACTGAGACATACAGTATTTACAATAAGAGAGAATACTTTAAAAGTCATTCCAGTTTTAGCAAATTTTCTAATATTACTAAAAGTATAAACACCAACATTGTAAAAGTTTATCACGGTCAGAAACAAAATACTATTACTGCAGATATATTCAATCCCCTCCCTTTAGTTTGACTGGGGTTTTGAGGACAAATGGAGATGCTGCTGACTGGGAATCTACCGAAACATCCTCCCCTTTTGAAAAACACAAACAGTTTCATATAAAAGGTTTTTATGTTCCATAGCCAGGTTAAATAGACAGATATGTGCAAGAACTATTCCTTTTCAGTCTCCTCTCTTCCCCAGATCTCTTTATAAAGTGGGAAATAATGCAGCATTTCCTTCCCGCTCTCTGGTTCCTATATCCCATTGATATAGTCCAAACTTGAGATTTTTGATTACTACTTCAACCAATGATGGAGAGGGAAGAACCTCTAGAAGGCAATACAGGGCTTACACTGCAATAGGGAAGATTGCTGCTAGACACATCTGATGATCAGGACTGCAACACACTGGAACAGTTGGATTTCCTGCACTGGGTACTAGAGACAGCCTAAACTCATGGCTATTGACATTAGTACAGGTATAAAGAAGTAGATGAGCTCCCAAAGCCTGTAACATTTTTCCTCCTAAAAGGATTCTAAATACAGCTCTTTAATCCCTTTGGATATAAATGGAACACACAAACTGCTGCATGCTGCACTGTTAACAAAATGTCAACCCAAGAGAAATTGAAAGTACAAGATCTAGCTCCTTTTGACAGGATTCAAAAAGAGGGATCATTACACAGATGAGTCTTCCCTTATGCAGGAGGAGACTAAAGGCCAGAAGTCAGGTTTCAAGCTCAAGACTTTAAATTACAACACTGCTTGTATTAATGATTCAAGCAAAAATTGCAGGACAGCAAACTTGCTAAGCAAAGAGGAACTCCTAGGTAGCTTACCTCAATGGACCATAATTCAACATTATGAAAGCCAGTATCACCATCACACACAGGGTCCTTCTCTTTGGAGATGATACTTTGAGCTTCTGGTTCTAGACAGGAAAAAACAGAGAAGAGAAACAATAAAAAAGGGGCACAGACATATAAAGGTATGTCAGAAGCTAAATACACCAAATTATGATTGCTTTTTAGATTTATATTTGCCTAATTTTGTATGAAACATGCGAGGACTACTCTGAGCAACTGTCTTTATTATATGAAGTCAGATCTTCCTCACAATGTCTTACTTCTAACACTACTTCATCCAGCTGCCTCTTCAGCGTACTGTTCTCTTTCTTGAGTTTCTCATTCTCCAGTAAGGCTGCCTCCAGCCTCGCCTCCAGTCCCAACATGTATTCCTTCTTTTTCTTCCGTGACTGAAAGGCTGACTCCCGGTTTTTGATCATGCGCTGCTGCTTTCTCAAGACGTTGACCTGGACAGACAATACAGAGGTCTGTTAAGGATTCGTAAGTTAAAAGTGCCTCTATTTTAGGCATAACACCTGCTCCTCTGTTTTGCTAAAAGCCTGCATAGATAGCTTCCTGCACTCTGCTTCAAAAAAGCTGGAACGTTCAGCACAGGGGGAAGTAGGAATCCAAGAGTTATGGCTCACTAATAATGAAACAAATAGGTCCTGGGCTGTCTCTGTTCTCTCCTGTGCTCTCAACTGGACACATAACATATACTTGAGCAGCAGCTTGACTTGACCAATCAAGTCACAAAGACAGAAAATACAGATCTAGGGGTGTGCAAGGTAGCAAGTATGTCACTCATCTCCACCTCACCATACACCATTTTATAGGCTACAATCAGTCACCTGTTTTCTTAACTGCAAAGTCCTACAGTTTTTTAGTTTGTCCTGTACGGAGACCATTTCCACACGATTACACTCGTTTCTGTACCTTTTCCAGATCTACTACATAGTTTTTGAAACTTTGAATACTGTTGCTGACCTCAGATTACATATTCTGTGTGTATCAAGCACTTACATGGTAGTTTAAATGCAGTCTCTGTGTGCATCTGCGCTAGCATTTTAATTCAGATCAGGAGAGTGGCTTTGAAGCACATTTCCTGATTGTCCTACTTCCTATGCTTTGCTTCATTCACATCACAAAACAATCTCTGATTGAGCACAC
The DNA here is from genome assembly GCA_013400375.1 of Thinocorus orbignyianus. Lineage (NCBI taxonomy): Eukaryota > Metazoa > Chordata > Aves > Ciconiiformes > Thinocoridae > Thinocorus > Thinocorus orbignyianus. Next base: position 535,846 of record VXBW01004509.1, read on the forward strand.
AAACTGGATTCCTTCCAGATTAAGCTAAACCAGCAAATACACTCTATGAGGGCACATAATTCACTCCTACCCCTAGCAGGCATTCAGGCTGTGAGACTAGACCAGGACAGTTCAAAGCAACCCCTTCCCATTCTCCAATAGTCCTGATGAGTCTGATTTTTTTTTTTCCCAAGCAGGAACAGTCGATCATCTCTCACCATTTACTCGTTCTGTGGTTTGCCCTGAGTGGGACAACCTAGACTGAAAGCATCTTGCTGCTGACAAGGATAACGATGATCAAAACTGCAGAGCTATACAAAACTCCTTGAAACCCTAAGTTTAAACACTACTCTGTTGATTTCCTTTCCCTCCCAGATTAGCAACAGCAACTCTGTAAAACAGAAGACTTCCATCACATTATTAAGCTACAACAGGATGTGCCTTAATGATGTTTACACAGATAGAGAACTGAATGCTGTACCTTACACAGACCTGAATATCCTCCAGTAGCTACCAACACGTGCACTAGAGTAACCTGTATCTAGTGGAGCATGAAAGCTCATGAAAAAAGATTAGAACTATTCTAGAAGTATCAGTCTAGGAAAAAATAAACAAGCCACAGAATAGGAACATTAACAAACTCAGACAGTCTGCTCCAGCTAAGGCCCAGCTCTTAAAGAAACTCAACCATAGCTTTCCAACCCTCTCCCTGTATATACCCACATACAGACAACAGACAATATGCTGCTCTAAGGCTTTGGCATCTGCAAGAAAAATTGGCTACGGGTTGTTTGAAGAAGTCGTTCTTCACGATACTGCAGTCTGGTGACAAAGACTGAAAAAACATGTTACAGTACACTGACATTTTGGACTGTCTCCACATTGATCTAACTGCTTTCTGTAAAGATCACTTACTGTATGTCTAGTCTGCTGCCACCAACAAAAGCCTGTGCAAGTGAAGCTGTTTGTACTTACTCCAGTTTCTCTCTTTAGCAGCGAGTGGAGAAAGAAAAGATTTTAACGTATTTTCATTAACACCAAGCTTTGCCCTGAATTTTTTTAAAGTACTACAATACTTAACAAAAGAAAACTTTTGCAGACATATAAAAACTTCGGAAAAATAAAATTATTCCAGCTAGCCAAGGATTGCAGTGTACAGAGCACATCAGTTTGGGGCCAGGAACACTTCAATTGTCCAGAGATGAAATAATAAGGAATGAGTTCATGCAGCAGCTTTGGCTTGAGTTGTGGGATATTCCAAACAAGTAGTTACATTCCTCTTTAAAAGAGGTTTTGCATCATGAAGTCAAATGGAGAAGACCAAATTGTTCACATCCATTCTTGCTTGCAGTGCTGCTCAGGATTATTCATTACTGGACTACTAGTTTTTGACTAAGTGTCTGAAAACTCTGTCAAATATACCTGCTTCCCCAGAAAAAACATGGAGTTAAAGCACCAGTGCAGCATTTGCCCACTAAACCAGATCCTGAGGACCACCTATTGCTGCTCCAGACAGTACCCACTACGTTTCATACAGTATTTATCTAGACTGCCCTCCTTTACTCGGTGTTCTCGGAATGCTGTCAGGAACAGCAGCTCTCCCCAGACAGATTCAAGGTACTCTGTGCAATAACTGCATGTCAGTCTACGCCACACCATTTCACTTCCACTCAATTCTTAGGCTTGCTAAAATGAAACCAAACCATTTGTGCCATTGAGCTATTTTGTTTTAATTGGCAATCCCTAAAAACGTTTAAGGTCCCTGGTTAATTCTCTAGCTCTCACTTGGCTTTTCTTGGGGAATAAGCTAACACTGCACACTTGATCCTACCTAAATCTGATGCAGGAAACCCAAAGAGTTGTGTGTGTAAAACAGTGCAATAATGCTTGAACCTGGAAGCAGTACAGCAGTAAGCATTACACAGCTGGCTTGGTATCAAGATAAACATGCCCTGGCCTGTATCAAGAACAGTGTGGTGAGTAGGACCCGAGAGGTGATCGTCCCCCTGTACTCGGCACTGGTGAGACCCCACCTCGAGTACTGTGTCCAGTTTTGGGCCCCCTACCACAAGAAAGACATTGAGGTGCTGGAGCGGGTCCAGAGAAGGGCAACAAAGCTGGTGAGGGGTCTGGAGCACAAGTCTTATGAGGAGAGGCTGAGGGAGCTGGGGTTGTTCAGTCTGAGGAAGAGGAGACTGAGGGGAGACCTTATTGCTCTCTANTGGGCATTTTGATAATCAGAAGAGAGAGAGGAACTAATTTGTAACATTAGACTGCTTGAGCAATATTGCACAAGCACCAATCAAAGATTAAATATAGAATATACCTCTGCTAACTTCTTTTGAAGTCTCTCTCTTTGTACGTTTTATTGTATTAATTTACTACTGAAGAGAGTAACTTCTGGTTCTTGGGAAGCACAGACCACAAAGGAAAACACTGGCATTGAAGTCAAACATTAATTAGTGATTTAGCTTTTGCTTCCTATGTTTAAAAACTACGCCACCACTAACACACACAAAAAAGATGTTGTAAATGTGGGGAAGTGAAAGGTTCATTGCAAAACCTTGCCTCAAACAGTACTAACGAAATGCAGATTGTCCTCTCTCTTCGGAGTCTTTACAGAGTCACACACTTCACAAATAAACACTGCTACCTCAATTTAGTCTTCCAAGGAAAACTCAGTTCTGAGCAGAATTTACCCTCCGCTCCAACATAAGCTGTATTTCTAGCACAAAGAGGTAAGAACGCCTCTCACACTCCATGGAGTTTTTGGTACACAAGCTGGGAAAGTTAAACAGCTGGAAGTACAAGCCAGTTCAACTTTACATTGGCCAGCATCTTACCTCAGCTTACAAAAGCTGCTCTATTCCAAGACCAGTCTTAAATGTGGGAATACAAAACCTATGCAAGCTTTTCTCTGTTCTTATGGAAGATCTGGGTTTCCTTGTCTCTAGCTCAACAGAACGCAACTTGACTACAACACAGAAAACAGGATTCTTTAACAGAAATCTACAATTGTGAAGTAATTTTGTGTAATGTAACCTTTTCTAAACTTTCAATTTCTTTTTTTTTTTTTTTNAACAGGGAGGCAGAATTAAATCCTTTTCACTATAGAGTGGAAACAGAGGAGAAAGGTCTTATAGGGACACAACTAAACTGGATTCCCTCACACATCTACCATTTCTCATCATATTTAACTGCAAGAGGAAAGGCAATCTGCGCCTTTATTTAAGAGTCTCTTCCCTTCAACCAGAAGGGTGGCTTGATTTGACAGCGTTTCTTTTCTCCAATTTCCTAGTGGAAAGTTCTTCACCAGTTTCCTAGCTCAGAGTGCCTGCACTGAAAGCCTGGCACTTCCCCACAGCTGGCAAGCTGCATAAACGCCCATCAGGGCAGGCACAACGCAGGACCCCACGCATACGGCTTGCTATCAGCCAATCTCAGCCTAACCCACTGGAAGGGCTGAGTGTTAAGCTAGCAGTTTATCCCCCCCTAAGCCCAAAAAGAAAAGTCCTGCAGCGTTTCTTTTTATTCCACAACATCTGCTGAGATTAGCAAATAAAAACACGTGTTACAGAGCTCAAATGACAGCTACATCTGTGCAGCTCTGAGCGCCACATATGGTGTCTATGGCAGTCGCAAGATGTTTTAACCCTGCTGGCGCCAGCTGTATCCTGAAACATTTGTTCTTTTTCAAAGTGCTATTTCACAGTACGTGCCAAAGAGCAGTTGCAAGTGTTTTTTCATATTTCAATAAACACAGGTAGGATGCATAGCACTTAGGCTGATACCAAGTCTTGAAACTGCCTCCCTAGAACAGCTTCGTGTGGAAACACCCACACAACCATCATTCAAAACAAACAGCTACTCATCACCCCCGTTACACATTCAACTATTGCCTGTCACAGATGTGTATACGAAGCAGGATAACAACACAGATTGTTTGTCAATTAAAACATACTCAGACAATGGCAACGTGCCATGCTAGTTCTGATTACAGGGACTCACAAATCTAATGACTGCAGGCAGGTCTCTTCAGTTTGGTTTTGCATGGCAGCGGCACGCAACGGGGGCTGGAACTTGATGATCTGTAAGGTCCCTTCCAACTCTAACCTTTCTATGATTCTATGATCATTATCATCTAAAAATGTAGCGCTCTTAACTGGTCTGTCTACCAATAGGCCATTGTTAGCTTCTTGCAAATTCAAGATTAGGTTTCCATTGCAGTCTGGCTGAATTTTTTGCAGCAAATAGTTTTTCATTTGAAAACACAGCCCCTACACAAACACCAACAGTGAGGAAAATTTAACACCAAGCACGAGTGGCAATTCTCAGACATAAGGAAACCATATAACACCACCCCTCCAAAGAAGCCCAAAGGCAGATATCTTTGTGAAACAGTCTACTGCAGGTTACTAATATGCAGGTGACTATACTGCATTTTCATGTGAATGGACACCAGCATTTTCTCCCTTATACCAAGAGGTGCGATAGGAGTCTCAGCTCAGAATGACACCGTGAGAGTTTAGAAGCCACAAAACAAGATGCTTCAGTACTTTCCACAAGCATGGCTCACTTCAGACAACAAAATGTAACCAAGGTAGCTCCAAACTACTAGGAACAAAGTCAAGTTAACACCCAGCCTGCTAGTTAGTTTAGATATCTAATCTGAAAGGGGGAGGAAATACTCCACGCGTCTCAAAAGCTGTTTCTGTTTACACCTACTGCAGAAAAACTTACTCATTTGTGCAGTGACTGTTGAGAGTTTACCCTTTTTCTATTCATTCAGTATATGATGAAAAAGGAGCCTGAAGACATTAGGATCACATGAAACTCAATACCTGAAGTTTCAAAAAATCATGAGTAAAATACGGGGAAGTAAAGGGGGATGGAAAAAGAATCAGGCCTACTGCTGACATTTCCAATTCATCCACTTCCAAAGGAGTGATTTTATTATATGGATTAGAAAAATGGTTTAGCACTAATCAAAAATCAGATAGATCAAATCTTTGTGCAAGTAAGAGCTCCAGCCGTTAAGAGCTTGCTGTTGAGAAAACAAAGAAAGTGAAAATAAATAAATAAATAGGGGAAAAAAAAATAAATGTATCAGCACTGCCTTCTCCCACAATGCTTGCATGCCTGGTATGCAGCTCCAGGCAGGTCAGCACATATAAAGCTGTTTTCTCTGCCCAGCTGCCAAATTCCCCGTTTACTGTTAGAAATCCTATTAGACAAGACCAACTACAGCTCTGTCCTTCCTGAGACTTGAAAGTGGCCTGGTTCTCCCATTATATCCCAACATTCAAGTAACTGCAAACCATTTCCAAGCTTTAGTTGTTAACCATCATCACACAGGCAGAACTTACATCCAGCCCCATCGCTGCTGTGGTGCTTTGAAGCAAGGGTTTAGTCACTGGCATTTTGCCACTTGTTGAGCCATTTCCAGCAGCTGGAGGCAACGTGTTCGCCGTAGGATTGTGAAGTGGCGTGGTCCCTCCAGTGACAGCAAGGACCGGCTGGGAGGCAGGGAGCACCCCAGAAGCCTGGAGCTGTACCACAGTGGGCTGGGGCAGCACCACTGATTGACCTAGAACACAAGAACAAACAGGAGCACCCAGTGTATGATATGAAATGGATCTTAGGAAGAAGTTCTTTACTGTGAGGGGGGTGAGGCACTGGAACAGGTTGCCCAGGGAAGCTGTGGATGCCCCATCCCTGGAAGTGTTCAAGGCCAGGCTGGATGGGGCCTGGAGCAACCTGCTCTAGGGAGAGGTGTCCCTGCCCAGGGCAGGGGGGTTGGAACTTGATGATCTCTAAGGTCCCTTCCAACTCTAACCATTCTATGATTCTATGATCTGTATGCGACCAGCTTGTAGGGGAATAGTGATATAGGAGGTAGAAAGTCTTGCTTCATCTCCTGCCCTGCACAATTTATCTCAAGTCCGATTCCACAGCATTACTATATTCCACAGAATAGGAAGGGGGGAGAGGCAAGAAGGTTCAAAAGTTTACAGGGCTCTTAATCCATCCTGCAAACCAAAACTGCACATATTAAAGGCATCCAATAAATCAAGTTCCCTCCCAAAAGCTAAAATTAAAGCTTGTTAGAAACATTACTAATTCCAGTATCACTAACACTTGATGCACTTTGAGCAACTTTTTCAGAGAACATAACCAGCGTACCTCAATCCTCCTTCTCCCTTTTGTCCATCCCTACTTTACTGCTGTATTCAGTGGAAAACTTATTACACAGAAATGACTCATCCCATACAAAACAATTCAGAAACAGCAGAGAAAGAAGACAAACGAGAAATTAAAATGTAAGTTACACTTTCAAATCATAATTTAGAGCCTCAATTTACACTAAAACAAGACCAAGTTTTTCAAAAAGTCTTAAGTACGAAATTTTATTCACAAGCTGAATCAAGTTTAAAGAAAACCAAGCCAAAAAAAAAAAAGGTAGTACTGACATATTTTGAAATGGAATTAAAACCAGTCACTTCCAAGAAATTTCAGTCCAACAACAACATTTAACTCAAACAGGTGCTTGAGTAATATTTTGTTGTCAGAAAACACATGAACGTCTCTCTAATCCTTTGTAACAGGATGACCTCGCCAGCTTTCAGAAACAGCACATTCCCACTGAGCATTCCAACCAAAATGCACAATGATGTATTACAGCACTCACCCAACCTTCTGGAAGGTGAAAAATGAAGTAATTCACCTAGCACCAAGTTATTTTATGTATAAGGTGTAGGATTAGATCTCCTTTTTTGGCAGAGATAATCTTGAAGACATCAGAGGTTGGTACTACCCTATTTAAGAACCTCAAATGGTGAATTTGAGATTATTTCAACAATTTTTTTAATGCGTAAAGTACACAACGCTGTAAGATCATGCTTTCTTATTTAAACTTTTCTGAAAGGGACTGTAAAAATATCACTCCTCATATGCCTTTGAAGATAACAGCATATTTCAAACTGGTAGCTCCAACTTGTCATGAGCAGGGGATTTTGATTAATGAAAAATATCCTTAAGTTTTTTGTTATGGAAGAGGCACAACAGGATTTTGAAACACATCATCAGTTAAAGCAAATACGCAGAACAGAAATACTTTCTCCAAAATATTCCCTCTATAGTTCCTCGCAGTAACTACTCTCTTGACTTTTGACTGAAGAAAGAACTTCACAGTACTGTACTTGTATCCAAAAAAATCCATATTCCCAACATTCCTGATTCCAGATGGTATTTTATCAGCTGGAACATCAGAAGGAATAAGAATTAGGTCACGCTGACTGTGTCTTATGCAGTCTAACAATCTTAGGCATGTTGTAATAAATGTCAGCATCTCCAGCTTTGGCTGAACTCCTGATGGAAGAGCAATTAGTAACGAAGACAAATTTTTCACTATTGCAATAATTTCTAGGTACATGCCCTTAAGCATTCATCTCCTTTTTTTCCCATGCCTCGGTGCCTGTATCACAAGAGACTGCAGCCATCAGCTGGTGAAACCAAGCAACTGCATCTAACAATTCCAGCAATGCAAGTCATGTCCGTGCTGCCTCAGCTGAAGAGTAAAACGCTTTGGATTCAGAAATGAAGGCTCAAGCTACTTCAAAAATCTGCTACATGGCAACCAGAGGAACTAAGAACTACCAGTGGAGAGGAAGTCACTTGCCTGTTAACACCAGCTTGCAGCTGAAAGCAACTTTTCTAATGTGGTGCTCTCAACTTTTAGCAGATTTCACAACATTCTATTTAACACTGTTTAGTGAGATAGAAAGCCATAAACTCATGTTCCCACCATCGTGTGGTAGAGTTTCACATGGGTGATAAAAGCTCATATGTCTCCTACACCAAGCTCTCAAGCTTCATTCAAGCCATCCCAACTTATCCTGCTGGATCTTCCTTTGATTACAACAGAATAGCACTATAATTGCCTTATGCACCACCTGCCATCACAAGCAGAGCAGAGCAAAGGGTCCCCAAACATGCTTCCAAATCAGCAGTTTTATCTCTACAATGCCAGCACTCAGCACAGTCTCTTTTGCTATACTGCCTTTAATTCCACATAGCACCTAAGGGAGTGCTGTTTCTCATGGAAGTACACAAGGAAGGAATAAAGCCATCTTCTCAGCCTAAAGCTTTTTCAGCAAAGCATGCACGAACCCTCTTTTTTCTCCTACCCCTCCCATTTCACTTGCCAAAGCTAACTTCACTCCAGTGACCATCCCCAAAAAGACATCGTATTTACTCCCTAGACTGGATCAGTCAAGACAATTCACCTACCTTTAGGAGGTGCTGGCTGGATATTAACAACTGGCTGATGCTTTGGCAGTGGCACAAGGGTGGGAAGAGTCTGAATAATGATGGTTTTAGCTGGGATGCCAATGTTAGCCCGAGCTTCAGGTACAGCAGGCAAAAGGGGCTTGGGTTGTATCAAAGGCCTGGATGCTGTTTGGCCACATCTCTTCAGGGGCCTTGCAGAATTATTTGCTAAGAAAGGGAAAAAACAAAACAAAACAAAACAAGAGTTGGACCAGAAGATACAGAATGAAGAATTCAAGCAGTAATAACATGGGTTTTGGTGTGTTGGTGGAGTATTTTTACCCATCTGTGGGAAAATAACAGAAGGTTGGCAAGGAGGACTGTAAACACGCTCAAGTGACTTGCAGGTGGGATGCTGGAAAACACATATATCACACTAATTGTTGTTTAGTTTTGTGTGCTCAACAAGTAGAACACCTGCCCTTAGATAACGTAGGCCTGGGATGGACTCAGCAACACCTTATCAAACATGCCCAAGATTCTTGCCCTGCTGAAGAGATCATAGCACAGTGTAAAACTCTGCGAGCCAGAATCCTTGAAATACAGGCCAGGACAGCAAGTGTGAGCACTCTCGTCCTCTCACTCCCTTGCTAACAAGGACTCCCTTACAAACAAGGAATCTCTCTTGCTCCATGGTGACTGTGTCCCCTGCTTGCATGCCTCTGCCTGGGTGCTGCTTCTGAGATTCCCTGATGCATGAGATACTGAGATTAAATTTGTGCTTTGCCACAGTTTTGTGGCTGTTCTTGCATCCTGCCTGCATTGGCTCATGCGTTATCTATAATATTTGTTAAAAACAGATGTACCCACTCACAAATTCAAGTCAGAAGTGACAGAATATACTAGCGTCTGTTAGTTAAACATTTGCATGTGAGACAATACACACCATCCACAGAATGAAAGTAACCCAATCTTTCATACCAGGCCGAGAAGTGGTGCCGACAGCAGGCTTCTTCCCTCCGTCTCCTTCGGGGGATGCAGGGCTTCTGCAACTCTTGCCGTAGAGAGAGATGGGAGACATCTGGGAGCTACAGCTGAAGTCCCCATCATCCTGCAGACAGAAAGTACATGAGATTAATGCTTCACAAACACGTAAGTGTCTATTAGTAGTTCAGAGTATAACAGCCTTTTGTCACATCTGTGTTGCTGCTTCAGCAAACAGGAGAAAGGCTTTGCAGTTTTAATTTAGTCAATGCCAAGTACCACTGAAAACCAAAGAAATACCTCTCCTTATGAGGAGAGTGAAGGGGGGCAAAGGCCAACAACTGCTAGACTTTAGAAGGCATTTTGTTTGGCAACCAGGCCAATACACACAACTGAGGAAACAGAACTGAACATGCTCTTTTTAGAATGGGTCACAGCAGGAAAGGAAGGAAAAAAATCACTGAAGGGAAGTTGTTTTGCAAGAGTTAGAAAAATAAGCTGTTTCTTCTTATGCCATGAAGTTGGTCAGAGAAATAAATCACTGGGCCTTTCATTTGTCCCAGCTGGTTCTGAATAACTGCAGCTACGTGTGTTACATGAAGGTTTCTGCATACAGGCACATTCTGCACTGGAGAGTCTGCAGATGATGGAGAAGGGACCGAACAATTTGAAGTGGCTGGTGATAACGGTTCTGTCTTCACGATTTCATCTGCAAGAGGCAGATAAAGAAATTTCACTGTACAAGTGTTTAACAATGGGAGACCAGTGAAGAAGATACTGCCCTACAGCAGCTAACTAATTCCTGAAATAAGGCACTGCAGAAGACATAGTGAGATTAAAGATACCAAACAGCCTAGCTTGTAGGGCAGCCCTCACCAGCTTTATGCATCCTACAGAAACACAGTATGGCTTCACATCATATTGCTAAATGCTGCAAGACATCAAATAGCTTCACATAAATTACCCTTACCCTAAAGTTATAACAACTCACCCTTAGGAGGGGAGGGATAGTTACACCCTCAAAATAAAAAAAGGTCAATTACCGTCATAAGCATGGCCTGTAAGATTCCAAAGATCCGAGTCCCAAGCCATCAAATCCAAATCAAACTGAAAATTACAGAGATCATTTTCCTGAAATGACAGTTCAGAAAAAGAAAATACAAAAAGACAATATACATTGAAAACACCAGTCATTCTTACAGCACATAATATTACAATATACAATACAACCAACACATTCTTGCAGCTCCAGAAAACTATCACTTCAGTCGCCCTAAGGCAGCAGAGATAAAAGCTTAAGGGGGCAATTCTCAACTGGAATATGCAGGACAAGGCTTCCTTTAAAGCTTAGAACTGTAGGAAACAAGCATACCTGTTTCAGACCACCACTAATTATCATACCGTGAAAGTTCTAAGTCCAGTCGCTGTACCATCTTCTATAAAGCAAAAGTTTTAGCAACTTGTTAGCTAAAGCACTTGTCATCTTAAGCAAGAGGTTGCCTTAATGTCCTTCCATCATCACATTGCAAAGCACTTCATAAACAAAAGCAGCACCGGTACCACTTTGCCAGCAAGAAGAGAGACACAAGGACTGATTTGCTCAAGCAATAATGAACAGTATGTACTGGGTTTCCCTACAGGTGAATAAACTGACATTTGCATCTTCTAAAGCCACGGGCATCAGTCTCCTTTCCAACAGAAAAAAGGAGACTTAAATCACATCATATATATTAGCGCAGGGCCACCAAGATGATTAGAGGGATGGAGCACCTCTCCTATGAGGACAGGCTGAGAGAGCCGGGANTGATTTTTAAAACAGTGATCACATTTTTGTTCCATTTTTTCTGTTGCTGCAACTGTAAGTCTCAGTTCCCTACGCAATGTGATGTATTTATGAGCATTTGCATGAAAAATACAAATACTACACACCAAACTTACATAAATATACAGCAAAGATTTTCCTGTTAAAAACTACCCTGCAACCACACCTCTCCTTATGTTCTCAACTTGCCTCATAGAGGGAGGCTCAGAAAGTCTGAAGGGTGCACAGAAATTAGTATCCACAGGTTACGATGAAGAAAAAGCTCATCAGAGGATTTTTATTAGGAAGAATGACTTAAAAACCTCAGCCTGAGCTGTGCAGTAGAAGCCTCCACGCAGGCAACTACTGCTGACCTACTGAAGGGGAATACCCTGCCCTTGTACAATGCAGCAGTTCCCAAGTTTTCTCCAGCATCTAGCTCTACAATGCTTGTAGGCACGTTCTTAGGACCTGAGGTTGGCGCTGGATAACCCAGGGATTGTGCTGGAGATGGAGCAGGACACAGTGAGCAGAGAGAAGGGAGAAGCTAAAACAGAGAGTGGAAAAACCATGAGGAAAACACCCCAGGACAAAAAAAAGCAATATATGTGACCGGACAGTGAAAAATATGGTTTGCAGAGAAAGGATTTAGTAGAAAATCCAAAAACAGACAAGAAAATAAGTCGTGTTATAAGCAAGGTGATAAACCACAGCATTAGTGGCCACAGACGTAACGTACCCAGGCTTCTCCACAGCTCTCCTTTGGCACAACCCAAAAACGCATTCTCCAGCCAGTGCTGCCTGGCAGGGGAGGTTTGCCTTCATCGGGTCAGCAACAACACAGCTCCTCAGGCTTTCACCCTACGCTCTCCCCTTCAACCCCTCCGGCTTTGGCACCGACAGTGTCACACACAGACAGCTCAGCGCCTCCACGGCTAAGCCAGGGCTGAACGGCTGAAGGCCTGTAAACCCCCCAGGGCAGCAGCCCCGCCGGCTCCCACTCAGCCTCCACCGCTGCCATCGCTTCCTCCTTCCCCCTG
>VXBW01004510.1:0-144088 GCA_013400375.1 Thinocorus orbignyianus
CTTCAAAAGGAATATATTTACTTTGGAAGAGCCTCTGTGAGTTTGCTTACGTAGTGCCACAAAGATGTGATCAAGGTGCACTGTCCTTGTTTTTGTTCTTATCTACAATCAGTTCTTGGGTCTCAAAAAAATAACAAGATTAATAACTTTGACATTAAATTAAAAGCTGTAATGACAGAATGGAAAATAAATTCTCAGAAGACCAACAAGTGAGGACTAGTTTGCTTAATCATTAGGAAGGGCTGTAGGTGAAATTACAAAATTTTGCCTTAACTGCGGAGTTTGACTTTTCTAATCAAAGCTGCTTAATAACAGCCCAAACACACCTTAAAGGATATGCACATCATTTTCAGATGTAAAATCTGACATGCACCTAGTACCTGCTACCACTGAACAGCTCTGGTAGCAGCAGGGCGCTGGAAACCCAGGGAGTGCCGGAGTAGTCAGAGGAATGTCCCTCTGCTCAGATGTCATGTTGTCAGCAGTCACTAGTTTAGGATGCTATAGAGGGCAGTGTATGAAATCCTCTCCTAAACTGTTAGGAAATAATATCTCCATTACAGGACATTTTGTTAATCTCTATCTGTTAGTGATTGCTTCTAGTGGAACTGGGGGGATTATTTGTATACGTATCCAATTGTGATTTAATCCTCTTGATTCTTGGCATCAATTGTGTTTTGTGGCAATGAGTGCCATGGATTATCCATCCTTTGTTTTTAAAACAAAGTATCAGTTTGAAGCGTGATTTAATTCTGTTTGACTTTGTATTGGGAGGGCAAGTAAAAAACACTTCCTAATTAACTTTCACTATATTGTGTGTATTAATTCAGTCCTCTTGATATCTTTCAGATAAACAGCCTGGATTTTGTCAGTCATTCCTAATTCAGTTGTCTGTCTTTGACTAATAACTTTTGCTGCCTGACTCTAGGACCTTTTATTACCTCTATATATTTTTTAGGTGTGGAGATCAGAGTTAAGCTGTATCCAAGGTGAGCACATGACATTGACTTTTATGCTAGCTTTATAATATTTTAAGTGTTTTGTTTATTTTCTTAATTTGGGAAGATTCTAGCTTTTGTTTATCATGTTTGTGCCGAGCAAATTTCTTGATCTTTTAGGGGATGGTGTGATGGGTTTTCCTGCAATGAACTGCTTATTATGTTGCTGGATTTTATTTCTGCCTATTTTTTCAGCAAAAAGTTTTGTAATCTAGTTGTTTACCTTATCATTATTACCAGTGCTTCTTGTGTACTCTAAGGCAAAGGCTGGACTAGAGGTTGGGATCAAAGGATGGGGAGAAGAGATAAAGCCACTGTTCATCTGGGGTGGTATTGTCTCAAGTTCTGGGTTTTTTTCAGTTATCGTCAACAAAAACTTTGGACTTTGCATGCTCAGTTGTGGGGCTTTTTTTCTTTCACACTTTATTTCTGTGTGTGGAGAAGTAAGCACATTTCTTTTCCTCTGGTCATTTCAGCGGTCTGTCAGCAACAAGCTGAGAAAAGGACTTTATAAATCTTACACAAAACTGATAGCAAAGCCATAATAAAATGTATTTGTTTAACGCTGCTTAGGGGAAATTCCTGCCACCTCCTTAAGGCAACCTAAGACCTTCCATTCCAGTGCTCCCAGAGCTCAGCCTGGCTCCTCAGTTGCAGTAGTGCCTTTTTCCTGCAATTCCATTGAACAGCTGCTGATGCACAATATTTTAATGACACAAAATAGCAATTTACGGTAACAGTTCAGTAAAAGCTGTCCATAAAGTACCAAAGCAATTATTCTACTGGCTTGTGAGTATTGAAGAGAGCTCAGTTCTTTGTGACACCTTTTCCCCCTCCATCCCTCCTCGAGATCAGCCCCTTGGTCTCAGCGCTTGCCTGACATGTCCATCTTTCCATCATTTCCAGCAGCTGGTCATTCAGTGCTGCTCCCTAGACTGTCGCTAGAGAACCCATCAAGGAGCGGTCTCTAGCACACATGTTTTGTTAGCTTTGACTATAATTTCAACAGAGCAGATGTCTTCAAAGTAAATAAACTAAGTAAATTATCTGCAAAATCTTTCAACTTTAGTTTGCCACTTTATGGGTGTGGATCGGACAGCTTCGTAATTCCAAAGTCTCTCTGAAACTACAGTTCCACAGCCTTTCCCAGTGAGCGGCACAGACAACTGAGGCCAGGGTTAAAGTTGCAAAGGTGACTAAATCTTTCCTCTTAAGTTCTAAGAAATTAGCTCTGGGAGCTAAATGCTGTTCTTTTAATAAGAATCAGAAAATGTGGTATTAGTTGTTCCGCTTTCTGGAGGCCTTCAGTTTCGGCCACACTGATGGTTTACCTCCTGCCTTCTGAAAACGTGTGGGCAGTTTCTGAACCTGTGAAGTAGTTCACCTTAACTGCTGCTGATCTTCTACTGACTCAGTTCCTGGTGGTGCTGGGGCAAGCCCATTTTGGGATGCTTCTTTGCACTGAGTTTTAAATAGGAGATATACTTGCTGAGAAAGTGGGGGGGTTGAGGGGCTTTTTTTTGTGGATTTTAGGGTTTTCTTTCTCAGTGTTGGCATTTGCCTGTTTGCCTGTCTAGCCCCTTCCCTCCCTCTCCCCCCAGTTTTCATTTTCAGTTATTTTTGTTTATGTTGAACTTCTGCCTGCTCAGCTGCAGCAGAGCTCAGTGTTGGCAGCCCGCCTCGTGTTGTACAATCCTACAACTTCTGCTGCTTAGCAGCATGTTGGAAATCGCTTTGAAATAAATCCATGTTGGACCGAAAGCAGCATCTTTGTTGTTACCCCATCAGAATAATTTGGTGCTATAATTGGAATTCTCATTTGAAACAAATAAATAGGATTTCTAATCTATAGACAGATCTGGATGCATAGTCAGTGAGAGAGATGCATGCATACAGCCCTGTTCCTGGAACAGAGGGGCACTTGCGAAGTACATGTGGCATTTCTGGTGCAGGTTAGCACTGGAGAGAGGGCTGGAAGGAAGCCTCAACGCCCCGCTGGTCCACCTTGAGACCCATCAAAGGAATTGTGCTGCTCTTGACATGAATGTGCCGTAAGCCTTGTGTTGTTTCTGCTCTCATCTTTGGAAAGCTGATACTCAGTGGCAGGAATAGCAAGCTGTGGCTCCACCACGCTACTGCCGCCTTACCAGTGTTTGGGTGGCATGTGGGCAGGGAGATGAGGCTGTGGGGTTTCATGCTCCCTTTTGCGTGTAGGCTGAATGCTGCTCACAGTCTAGAATTTCCATTTCAACAAGGATATGCAGGAAGTTCAGAGAAAACTGGCAGGGATATACAGAGCAAAGGGAAGACTGAGGAAAACCAGTTCTGGTAGAAAAGATTTGGTGGATGAATGTGACAGATCTAGAAAACCATGTGTGGGTTGGAGAGGATGGGTAGAGGTGGATGGCTTCATGGCTTCTTCTAGTACAGAGGGCAGCATGCTTCAAATGAAACTACTAGAAAACAGCTTCAAATGAAACTTCTAGGAACCAGCTTCACAACAAGCAGGATGAGGTCCAACTCTTTGCAGGAGGATAACATAGATGTCAGAGTTCATGTAGGGAGATTGAATGAGTTAATGCAGAGGAATATACTGAGACATGAAAAATACATAAAAGTGACGTATATCTCAGGAATGCTTTGAGTTGAAAACAGATTGAAGCCCAGCAGAGTATTGGAGGCTTGTGCTAATCCACATACGCATTGCCTTGGTTTTTAACTTAAGGTATCAAGACTGTTTAACTTAACTTATCAAGACTGTTTAATTGTGTGTCTGAGTTTGTGTGGTGGGGGGATATTTTTTGTTGCAGACAGGACAGGGCTATATAGACTTTTGGTCTGGCCCCAAATCAGCTGTTCATGTGTTCTTGTATGGTGTAATTCAGTAATTTGAGATTATTTTTTTCAGGGCTTTGAAATCTGAGCAGTTTTACTGCAGGCTATTGCCTACTTTTTCTGTATACCTGTATTTGCAACCAGTTTTGTTTGATTTTTCAAAAAGCAGATTGACTGAAACCTGATTGCATTAAAATCTGGTGATGTAAAAGGGAGTGTTTAAATCCACTTTGTGCTCCTTTAATTGAGAAACATCTAGAACACAGAGACTTGAAATTGCTTTTTCACACCAAGAACATGGTTACTGTTTGTCTGTCACACCGGCAATGGTTCCAAGCATTTTTGTGAATTCAGTCAAGACACAGACTGCACTAGCAGCCAGAAAAGGAAGGAGTGAGAAGGTAGTGATGAGATAAAAGCGAGGTGGGGAAGAACTGCAGCACAGCTAATTTGCAATTAGCATCTTCCCACTTCCCTGTCGTCTGCCTGTCCTGCAATTCCAAAGGAGACAGAAAGAATTTGGTCTGAAAGGATGCTAAGGGTGGCTGTAGAAAGCTGTCAGGGCTGCAAATAGACAGAGACACGTCTGTGGTGCCGGCAGAGGAGGAGCAGGTCATGCCCTGTAAGCCTCTGCGGAAAGAGTCATTTAGCACAGCTTGATGGGAATTGGGTAATGGCAGTATGTTTGGAGATTAGATTGAGGAGTAAATGATGGATGAACTGCATATCCCAAAAAATACTGTATACAGCTGTCATGCCTGTGTTCTAAAGATCAATAGCTGTCGTAACAGCGAGTAGTTGTCCCTACACTGTCCCCTTTTCCTCCCCGCCACTTAACTCCCCATTGCACTCCTGTTTCTCAGTGATGCAGTACCACCTATGAAAAAAGATGAAATGGCATAGATTGTATTTTTAACATGACTGGAAATCCATTTTTTGATTTTTTTTTGTTTTTTTTTTTTTTTTTAAGGTCACTTTCCATCGCAGTTTTCTTCTGAATATCCAAATGGACTTGTGCATTTCTTGAACATAATAATATGAGTAAACTAGTGTTATTATCCTCTTGATTATCTGACAAAGTTCTTCCTTCTCTGTTAAATTATAAATTATTTGTGTCCCAAAATTCCTGAGTACTGCGGATGTTGGTACTGTCTCTGGAGAAAAATAGACTCCAGGAAAATTTTCATAGCTTCTTCAAGCAGTGAGTTAACCTACAACTTTCAGAATTTTTAAGATTAAATTTTTAGAATTGTGTCATTGTTTTGTATTGCCACTTTTTGAACTTGAAAGAAAAGGATTTGGGGGACCTTGCTGAGTCATTTGTCCCAGAAAGATGCCCTGGGATCTGTGCCAGACCTTTCCTCCTGCAGCAGTCTGTTTCTGCAAATACAGGAGGGACAAAGACAGGGGCAGTTTCTTTGCTTGTGATTTCTAGACCTGCCTTCTCGGTGGGAACTATGTTCCCCTGACTGTTGTCCATGTGGTCTCTTAGCTCCATATTCACTACAATTTCTCAAAAGCTACTGGCTTTCTGCTAACTTCTTGCATACACAAGATTCAAAGAGCTGCAACCACTCCACCCACACTAGAATCAACCCAGACAAAGGAAACTCCTTAGTCTATGGCTTGACTTCACTTTGTGCAGTATCCTCTTACTCTTTAAACTATACAGATCAGCATTCCACTGCTTGATGCTTTCAATCTGAAAGAAGCCTGTGTAGTCACCTTTAGTGTGGTCTGTATTATGATAATGCTTATTAATAACTTCCAGTGTAGCGCTATTGCATAGAAAACCAAAAAGCTACCTCTGTTCCACTCTGGTGAGACTCCACCTGGAGCACTGAGTCCAGCTCTGAAGCCTTTGGAGCAGAAAGACATGGACCTGTTGGAGTGGGTCCAAAGAAGGGCCAGAAAAATATTCAAAGGGCTTGAACACCTCTCTTATGAGAGCAGGCTGAGGAAGTTGGAGCTGTTCAGCCTGGAGAAGGCTCTAGGGAAACCTTTTAGCCATCTTTCAGTACCTAAAGGGGACCTACAGGAAGGATGGGGCCAAACATTATATCAGGGCCTGTTGCGATAAGAGAAGGGGTCATGGCTTTGAACTAAAAGGGGGTCAATTCAGACTAGATATAAGGCAGAAATGTGTTACAATTATGATGGTGAAACACTGAAACAGGTTGCCCAGAGAAGTGATAGATGCCGCATCCCTGGAAACATTCAAGGTTAGACAGGGCTCTGCACAACCTGATCTAGTTGAAGATGTCCCTGCTCATTGCAGGGGAGGCTGGACTAGATGACCTTTAAAGATCTCCTCCAAACTGAACTATTTTATGATTCTATGCCTGGAAAATCTGATGGGTATGTCTTTGAAATGGAGACTGTGTGAGTTCAAGTTAGCCAGTCGTGGACCTGGGAGAAAACATGGCTGAAAGAGATTTTCCTGTACCATTTCTGTAAAATTGTCTAGAGAAAACAACCTTTCCAGGTAGAACTTACACAGTAAAAAACCAGACTTAAATAAGATGACTTTAAATTGTATAGTAAACTTTTGTATTGCATTTTTTTATTAAATTATGGACTCTTTGAAGCGATTATCTTTGAACACTGATATATTTCTATAACTTGATTATTTTTGTACCCAATAAAATTCTAAAGAATTTGAGATTATTTCTTAGTGCTTATAAATATATTGCTTAGTATTGCCTTTAAAATAAGTTGTTCAAACTATGCAGAATGCCTGTATTTATACTACTTCAAATGTAGATAAAATCCCTGTTTCCAGAAGGTATGTTGCTGCAGGAGACATGTTTGTGCCCCTGCCTGGCTCATTTTCCAACTTTTCCCACACCCTGAGGCCACAAACCTATTCCTGAATTTGGTTGTGTCATCCAGCCTTCTGCTAAAAGCATGGTCAACACTGACTTCGAACTGGGTCACTCAGGGTTTTATTCAGACTGCTCTTGGAAACCTCCAAGGATGGAGACCACACAGCCTCTCTCAGCAACCTGCTCCACTGCTTGACTGTCCTCATGCTGAAAAAGTTTTTCCAAATATCTGACCTGACCTTCACTTAATCTTGATTTACTGTTGCCACTCTTCCTCATGCTGTGCACTGCTGCAAAGAAGCTGATGCTTTCTTTTCCATAACCTCCTTATAGGTACTGAAAAGTAGCGATTAGGTCTCCCAAGCTGCGTCTCCCTCCAGCAAAGCTCCACAGCCCATCCTCACAGGGCCCATGCTCCAGCTTCCATCTTTTCTTGCATGCTACATCACACAATTGCAGAATGGCAGGGTTTGGAAGGGACATCTGGAGATCATCTAGTCCAACCCCCCTGCTGGAGCAGGTTCACCTAGAGCAGGTTGCCCAGTTTATGTTTAATACTACATGTTTATTTTGCCTTTGGTGCTGATTTTTCTCTACATTTTTGATCAGTAAAATCAGTCTGCCGCTACAGAGACCATGATCTGGAACTTTTCTGGCTAAAGACAACACTTCTGTCTTATTTCAGACCTGTGCCACCAGACATGAGAGAGCAGTGGCAGTGCTGGCCATATCAGCAAGCTGAGGTGGACCATTATCGTTACAAGCATAGTACAGCACCTTACAAACTGGAGAGAACTGAATGGGAACCAAAGTGCCTGTTAGGTTAATGAGCATTTTAATGGCATATTACTTGAAAAATATTTTACATGTGAGGAAAAAAAAATTTTTTTCTAAGTCTGTAGATATTCATTAACAGGCCAATGTATCTTTGAATTCAATCAGGAGGCAGCCTTGTAAAGCTGACCTCTTTTATTATGTAGGGTTACATATCTGTGCTTAAAGCACAGTTGAGAATGTACCAGAAACACCATTGCCTCTGCTGTCATTTTATTTCACTTTTCTAAGTATCTCTGCATAGAAGTACTTTAGTGGGAGAACTTGCTTGTGATGTTTTGTAGTCAGATTTTTCTTCCCCTAGGGAAGCCTGTTAGTCTTTTAAAATGACATTACAACTTACTCAATAACCAGCTTGGGAGTTGGAAGAAATCTGGGAGGAACATTGGAAGGAGAAGAGACCTTTTGAGCAGCAATTTACTAGCTGTATGTGGAATGTTGAGTTAATATAAAACTGTATTACTATTCTACTAGTGCTAATAATGCATAACATTATTCTTCTGTCTTGCATTTTTGGAATAATGTATGTGTACAAATTAGTCTTCACAACATCCTGGGAGAGATAACTATCAGCATTATTCTAATTCTCACTGTGTATTAAATGGGAATAATGACTGTTTCAAATGGAGATCTCAACAAGATGGAGAAATAGCATGTTTCTGACTCAAAGTTGCATTGATCATCCTATACATGATTCTTAGCTCAATTATTACACTTTACCTTTGCAAAAACGTCTCTTAGCATTCTGATTTTGCAATTTTTCTATTTTGATTAAAATCATAGAGCACTGCAGATGGAAAAGGACCTTGGAAGATCATCTAGTCTAATTTTTTGTGAGAAAAGGAGCCTAGTTGAGGTTATCTAGCACCCTGTCAAATCATATCTTGAAAACCTACAGTGATGGGGACTCTACCACATCCCTGGGGAAGTTATTCCCATAAATTATTATATGCAATGTAAAAAATTTCTGTCTTCTATCAAGTTGAATTATCTTGATTTAGGATAGAAATACACTTCAGAATTACTCATAAATGGTTATACAATAGATTGCTACATGAAAAGAATATATGTGTGTGTGAGTCCATCTGTCTTCCTATGTAAGGAAAAGAGGCAGAGAGCAAAGTCTCCAGGCTTTGGGTTGCGGTTTGGATTTCAGTTGAGTTCTCTCCTTTCAAGCTTCTGAACCATACCCACCACTCGTATTCAACTCCAACCTCAAACCTAGGAGAAGCTATTGCATTTTTGTCAAATTCATAATTTTATTTAGCACCTGTCCACATGATTGAATGGAGATTTGGTTCTGTAGGCAGTGTAGTTAGCAGAGGATGCAAATACACTTACTGCTCTACTAAGAATAGTGATTATTGAGTTAGTACTGATATAGGTATATTTTACCAGTAAAGGCCTTGATCTTACAAGAAGTTCAGTTGAACTACTGCAGAAGCACTGTGCCAAACTCTTCAGTGACTTGGGGAAGGAGAAGGCTTTAAGCACCTTTAAAGTGAAAGCATGTTAGTTGGGGGGGTCACTCACAATGCTGAGTTTTCTCTGCTGCACTTTTTCATGTTCTGTATTCTGCATCTGCCTAGGTATGTCTTTGTTTCTGTGAACCACGTAAACCCTTTTATTTCATGCATAAAGTCTTTGAAAGTGCTCAAAAAATTAATGGATATGTTGTCTATGCAACAACCTATCAAACTATTGAAATGCAATCTTTTCCATTTTATATCACCCTGTTTTAATCAGTTTCTAACAAACATACCTAACCTGTAAAGGATTAATAAAATTCTCTTCAACATTCTTTATGCATTTTCCCCACTGTCTTGCTGACCCAGCACGCCCCTACTCCACTCCCAGCTCACGCTTTCTCCTCTTGGCTTTCCCTTCCTCACCCCAATGCTGGGTTTGTTTACTCAGGCTCTTCAGCTATCAAAAATTCTCTCTTATGGCTTTTTTCCCTTCACAACCTTTGAAATAACACTTATCTCCAGATCTTACTTTAAAGCTTTTTTTTCTCTTCAGTTATGATGGAGCTTTTAATTTTAAGTGGTGGTATTTAATAAAGATTACTGTTAAATGAAAAAATATTTTTATTTATGAATTCAGGGGCAAATTAGGCTCCCAGGTGTGATTCTGTGATTCTGTAATTACTTTGAATGGGACTTTGGTTCTGCTTTTAATTTTTTTTAAGAAACCTTCTCTTCTCTTTTAGGTACCTTTAATAGTGAAATAGTGATGCAGTGAGTCATTTTAGTGTTAACCCATTGCGGGTCTGTCCAAATCAGATAACAAATCTGGAAAATGTTTTACTGGAGACATGCACTCCTAGGGATAATCTTTAGTGCAGACTTGCAGGGATGCTAGTTCTGTATTTTACCTGCAAAACCTCCCTTTTCTGGGGAGATGACCGAGGTGTGAGTAGATTTGCTCTCCCCACTTCCCATGCAATCAATCTTCCTGTTACAAGGAAAAACAAAAATGGTCTGTACACCTCACAGTCTTCTGCAGAGGTTTGTGTCTCCGGGACCTCTTTCAATGCTGTGGCTAGCATCAGCATCTGTTCTCTGTATATTTTTTTTAAGAGGTGTTTCCCAGTACTTGGCCTAAGACACATCATAGTTACTTAGACAGAAAGACTCAGTCCTGACAACCTGTTTGAAAATCACACAGTGCTATGGATTTAAAACTGTCTTGCTGTGCCTCAGTTGCAAATGTCATGTATGGTTAACTGAAAAAAAAAAAAGAGAACAGCAGAAATGAGAAAGCTTGGTGCTCATTCACCTTTCACTTTCTTTGCTCTGCTTCCTGTTTACATGAGTACATGCTAAAAGAAGCTTCTGCTCCCTGCTGCACATCCATGAGGCACTGGAGAGATTGCGGCCTCAATGTTTTGCTTTCCTTTGTTCTGTAGGCAGCGGTAGGCATTATACTAAACCGAGTCAGGTTCAAAGAAGATTGTTACGTTACTCTGAAGGTTTAATTTCCAATTTCATAGGAGGTTTCCTTCATGGCATAATTTGCCAGACAGTTTTATCAACTGATTATTTTTTTCCAGAGTCTTTTACTATGGCCATTCAAACTTAGCATGTGTTTTTTAAGAGCCTTGCTATTTTTAGAATTCCAAGTGTGAAAGTACAGAATCCATTTTCTGAAAACTTGGCTTGCTGTTTGTCTGACTTTTATTCCATAAAAATAACTGCATGTGAAGTTTCTAAGTTCAGCCTTTTCTTTTTTTCCTTGGGTTGTTAGACTGCAAACATTTTCACTGGGACTTAGTGAAAATCTTTGTTGATAAAGAAGTAATTGAAATTTGATTCATCCTGTCACACACTTATCAATTCTGTAAAACCAAAGATTATTATTGTGTAGCTGTTTAACAGCATATATTCCTTCAGCAAGTGTTAAATGTACATCTTTCTTCGTTATTTTAAAGTTCAGCTTTTTCATTATGGCAAATTTAAGCTCCCATTTAAAAAAAGATACCAATTAGTTTTGGGATTTCTTAATAACGATTGCCGTAGACAACCTAGTAACAATTATGTGCGCCTTGATTTGACAAACAGCAAACAATATGCTTCTCATTCTGTATCTGCTTGTGACTTGGAAATGCCTCGGTTGCAGTCTGTTTTCTCTACCAGACCACCTATTGAAAATTTTAAGTGCCATAGGCTTTGGGAGGAAGTAAGGCATGTGGCAATATCATTGACTGTCATGTTTTGGTTTTACCTAATCTGACTTTCCTGCTCCAGAACTAGCTGAGATGTATATATGCAGCACTTGCAGTTGGTGTCTGAAGGACTCTGAGGGGAGCTGCAGTGATAGCTTTGCCTGGGGCTGCTGAACCTCCTTACTGGCTGCTAAGTCTGCATCCCAAGGGGGTGAGGAGTGATGCCTGAATGAAATGGAGCTCTGCTACTCTGAAACTCGGTTTGTGCAGAAAGCAGTAGACTCACAAAGTATGAATTCACGATGTGGCTGCAATCTGCAGACTTCTGCCCATGGTAACCTTTAGTGGTATGATTAGTCCTTGGGGCTACTCACAGGTTTTCTGTTAGGCAGATCTCAATATCTATGCACAGTAGTCACTTTTGTGTCCAATTTTGCAAAAATCGTGGGTATGGATGGCATTCATGTGTAGTTTCGGAGTTCAGCATTCTTAAGTTTACATAATTTCAGAAATCTATAAAGCAGCTCAAAGGTAGGTAGCTAATAATATTGGGACGCCTGCATAGGACTGTGTGGCAGAACGACCTGTATGTTATAAACCTTATTACCATGCATTATATGATTTGGTGCACAGTTTTACAGTAAATATTCTAGCTGGAATTTCACTTCTGAATATGAAAATCTCATTCTTTAGAAGCACTTAATCTGATTTAATATCTACGTTTGGTCTTCAGTAACAAGAGAAGCTCTTATTAACTCAAAGATCCCATTAAAAATTACATAGTCCAGATGGCCTGAGTGATTGAGTCTTCAGACACTGACATTGTTAGATCATGTTTTCTGGAAAATTTGCAGTTTTCGTTAGCGCTGGCTCACTGACAAGGTGTCTGAATATGGTCTAAACATTAATGCTGATCATTCACCTTAGACGTTTACCTGTCTAGAAACCCAGATTGTGGTATGTACTAAGACCTGAATTTTCTGTCTCAAATGTGCATTCCAAGCTGCTGCTGATAAAAACCCGTAACATGAAAAATAAAGTGAACAACAAATATATATAGATGCATGTGGACATGTGTTCAGAAGAATACAAAATGAAGTTTTATCCATCTGCTGTGTAATAGGCACTGCCTGCAGCTATATCATATCTTACATGTAAGGTAACCTTTCCTATGTCTAGAGAGAATAGAGGGAAAGGAATGGTTCCTTTGAGGCATGGAGTAGAGATCAGGTCTCCTGTTTAGTATTATTCAGGTTTGTGTGCTTCTTGCCAGCTTCTAGAGTCATGTAGTATGCTCCTAGTTGCTGTTCCCCTTGGGATCTGAGCTATGGCATGCCTGTTTTGGGTGTTGGGAGTTGCTTCTAGAGTGGATTAAAGTGGCCGTGTGTGTAATAGAGCTTATGTGGTGATATAAGACAAGGTGCCTGACTAGGATGAGAGAAGGTAATGTGCACTAGAAAGTCCACTGAGGCTAATGAAGAAGGGATGTGATGTTATTTTGTAATTGCCTACGTGATAGCAACCCTCAGCAGAATGTAAATAATCCATTGCTGGCAATGGAGTTGCCAAGTCAAGGTAATGGCAGGACATCTTTGCTGGAGCAGATCTAGGAAAGAATGTCTTCTTTCCTGTGGTCCTCAACGTTTATAAGAGTCTGGAGGAAACTAATCACTACAGCTGTGATTTCATGGACATCTCACTGAGAATGGCAAAATTGCAGTCCATGTTGCAGAAGTCTGGTGGCTTGAGGAGGCATGTTAGAAGGAAAATTGCAATTGAAGTTCCCACAATGATGCCTTAACTTTCCCCACTGAATGAATACACTGTGGCACTGATGGATAAAGAATTATTCCACATGAGTAAGAGCATCTCTAGAAGGGCCTGGTTTTGAGAACAGGATCAGATAGTACAGAAATATTAGTAAAAAGAATAACCTAGGACAAGTTTGCAGGGCTTCAAGGATGTGCAATGTAAGCTTTCAAGGAGAAGAGTTTTCCAAATACACAAATGTGGTCTGAAAGGTCATACAGTAAAAAGAGAACTGCAGTTCTTGTTGAAAGTGCAGTTATTGATAAAAGTGAGTCAGGAAATAGTGACTGTAAAAATGACACTGTAAGGTTCTGTCTCAATGACTTGCATATCAAATTTACTCAGTTTATGCTTTAAAGGAAGACAATTTCTAACTCCCTATACTGCAGTCAACCTGTGATCTAAAATCAACATATTTTAAGCATCATTATCAGCAAATATTTTGCACTCAGAACTTTACAAACAGGTTTTTGGCAGATGCATAAAAAGAGGTGAAAATACAACTATAATGTTGTATGGCTCATTTAGTGCTGTATTTGTAGCAGAAGTAACTTGGCTTTCTTGACCTAGTAAATATATATGATCAGCAGTTTCGTGTTACATGGCGAGATACTGCTTACTATTGGGCAAGGCTGTACTTTTCTGGCTATAAAGAAATTATAAACAAGAAGGATTGGAAGCTTAAAGTGGTTAGTATTTCAGGTGCACCACTAGGGATACACCCAAATCAAATAACAAATACATTATGGCATTGTCAGCTCCTATGAGGCTACTCCATTATATTACCCCTATGCAACTTCCCAATAGTGTAGACCTTCTGTCATCATGTGTGGGACACGTTCCTCTTCCCATGGCCCATGTTAATATGATGAATAAGGGAAGAAACTATAGCTCAGGTTTCCCTAGTTGTGCTGATTCCTGCCTGTTAGGGCAAGGCAGAGCAGTATCTATGGTGCTCTAACATATGTTGGGAGATTGGATCCAGGCACAGTCAGGCTGTGGCTGGATGGGTGCCCAGGTGGCCAAAGGCCAGCACTGGTCCTCATCTCTCACAGAGTGACTCTGAGCCACTTGGCAGTAATTACAGCAGAGGACCTATATCTGTGGTGCTGGAGTCGAGCTGATTGTGTTGATGCTTTTGTAAAACTGAGCACGCACAGACCTTGTCTGGATACTGGTGTCATTAATATTCATTACGGCTTCTCTCTAAGTAGTTAGAACCTGAAACACTTTACCTCTTTTAATTGCTGCATGAGAAAGTAGAGCTAAGGATTTTGAAAATCCAGAAGATCGAAGAAAGGCAACAGTTCCCAGCGGAGGCAGGGGCTTATGCACATGTGTGTCTGTGTGTATTAATGGACTGTGCATACACAAATGTGAGTGAAGTGATACGTGCTTAAACATCCTCATGTCAGCCACAATTTTATGGAAAGTAATGCCTTTGTTATGAGCGAGGTGAATTTTGACCCCTGCAGTGCAACATGGATGTGAAGTCCAATGCCTTACCCCAGAGTAAAAGAAGATGGTTACAAATTAGGTGGTTAATGCAATTTAGAAAAAACACAAAATGTGTGTCTTCACTTTAGGCACAGGCACGAAAATATATTCCTGAAGTGAAAAGTGGAAAATCAGAAATCAACTAGTTCAATAATGTAGGAAAAAAAGAGATTTCCCTTTTCATTTCATGGGAATTGCGGGCAGGAATTAATGTTGGAGACGCATGTAGTTATGTCTAGTCCTAGAAACAAACATCTGCCAGTCCACTGAGGAGTTTTTGTATTTAAGGAAACAACTCTTGGTTTTTGCTGGAACTGATACTTCTGTAAATAAATTTGTCTTGATCCTGGCCCCAAAGAGTCACAAATATGTTGTAAAATGCTATTATTCTTAATTCTGTCCTTACTGACTTTGAAGCTTTGTTCGACTCTAGCAGGAGGCCCAACACCTCCATAAAAATCATAGAATCATAGAATCATAGAATGGTTAGAGTTGGAAGGGACCTTAGAGATCATCAAGTTCCAACCCCCCTGTCATGGGCAGGGACACCTCTCCCTAGAGCAGGTTGCTCAAAGCCCCATCCAACCTCGCCTTAAACACTTCCAGGGATGAAGTGATACAGGATAGCTGTAACACAAGAATAGTAAAAGTTCTTTTGTATTTTCAATTGCAATTATATGAAAATCAAGTAAACACAGGTTTGGTGGTAGCACTTCAAATCTAGTGCTGAAATCTGCTCCTCTGAAATAGTCATATGAACGAATGTTGGTCGTTATTTGCAGCATAGAAGAGATGAAAACACCTGTGTGACATTTGTAAACCTGCTTGCAAGATGATCTGAAGACTTTATTGTCTTAGACCCAACCCCTTTTTACACTAATCTTGTAATAGCCAGATGATTTATGAAGAAAATATTATTTGGCTTTTATGTTGTGAGCAACAGAAGAGTGATTGCTTCTAAAGTGTTGCTGTTTAGTGAGATATTAATGGAGGGATAATCCATTTACATTTTTACAGCGGAACTTTTGTAATGCTTTTGGGATTCATTTATTATTTGCATTTGCAAAATAGCTTCTGCTGAAATAAAGCTGAAGTAATTTGCTGTGGAGGAATAAAGTAGTTTGTCAAAATACTAGGGGTTTTGAGGCTCCATTCAGAATTCTGCTGTTGAAATAATCATTTGCTGTTTAAATAAATTTTAAATATTTTTTCATAGGCATCTTATAAAGTGGATCAGAGTTGTGAATTCCACATGCTATATATTCAGCAAGTTCCATGTATGCATTTTAACTATGTGGGTTTTGTTGATCTGCAGTAGCTAGTGAGATGCATAAATACTGGTGACATGTCTATTCGTACTAATCTTTTCAGTAGCGGTTGTTTGCTGGTTCCGCCATATCCCGTCTAAATTCTCTTCTAGGTTATCAGTGCTTTGCTCTGCTCCTGCTTCTCTCATACAGCCCTGCTAGGAAAAGCACCCAGATTGCCATTATTTCTGTGCTAGGAGGGCAGTAGAGATTGCAGTTTTCATTTACAAATGAGCATTATGTTACTCTACTGTCTCAGCATTGCAGGAACAAAACAGTGATTATTTTTACCTGCAGATAGCGTCCTGCTGTCCTGGTTTGAAGTTAAACAGACCCAACTTTCTGTTCAGTAATTTTTACATCTTAGCTAGGCCTCTTCTAACTCTCTGAAATTAACAGCATATTGTGCAGAAAATTGTTCGTTTTTAGAGTGGTAGGACAAATATTTATAGTTCATGCCAATGAACAGCGTGCAGAGAGGCTCTTGCTTATACGTATTGCTGTAACAACCAAAGTCAGCTACTTTCGGTATTTGCCCCATTGGAGGGTTGGAAATGGAAAAGCGTAGAGGTGTCTGTCCCACCTGCAGGGAGGAGCAGACAGGAAAAGTGACCCAGAACTGACCAACAGAAGTATTCCATCCCATCTGCCCCCTGCTCACTATAAAAGCTGAGGGATCAAATGGTCAGCTTTCTTTCTCCAGTGGCTGATGTCCCAGGAGGACCCTGTCTGTTCATCTGCCTTTGATCCCGATCTCTGTGTTCCTGACTCCAGAACCGGAATTCAGTTCACATCCATTGCTGAGTCCAATTTGGGACTTTCCCCAGTGCTTGCCAGTGATGTCATCCTGGGAGCTTGATATGGTTTTGTATATATTGTATCTCTTTTCATTATTTTCATTTTTTTCCTTTTTATTATTAATATTTCATTAAAGTAGTTTAGTTCCTTCTAAACTTGTAAAACTCTTTATCCTTCCTCCTCCTCTCCTTGGAGCAAGAGGTCGGGGGAGAGCATCTATCGCCATCATTGGCCAATTCGGCCTAAGCCATGACACCTGCTTACATGTTTTCTTGCTGCTCAGGGGCAGGGAATAAATATGGACTGACAATGCACACCTGGTCAGGTGGCTTATTGGTATTTGGAGATGGCGTACACTGAAAAAAACCACACACAGTCAAAAATGTGATACAGCTGACCAAGCACTTGGATGCTTCAGCACTAATAAAGAAGGAAGCTGAAGCAGAAAAAAGCCTTCTGTATTGAGGAAACTTATCCCATTAGTAAAGTTCTTACTGCATTCTGTTTCTTTCACATCCTTTTGAGGATGAAAATATTTTAAACAATAATAATTTGGCTCATGTGGCCTGCTCTGTACTTAGCGTGACTATACCATCAAATTGTCAGAGTTGGAAGGGACCTCTGGAGATCATCTAGTCCAACTCCCCTGCTAAAGTAGGATTGCCTAGAGCACATTACTCAGGACTGCATCCAGGTAGATCTTGAAGGTCTCCAGAGAAGGAGACTCCACACCCTCCAGTGCTCTGTCACCCTTGCCCTAAAGAAATTTTTTCTCATATTTGAACGCAACTTCCATTATTCCTTCCAGCTTGTGCCCATTGCCC
Organism: Thinocorus orbignyianus; assembly: GCA_013400375.1. Taxonomy (NCBI): domain Eukaryota; kingdom Metazoa; phylum Chordata; class Aves; order Ciconiiformes; family Thinocoridae; genus Thinocorus; species Thinocorus orbignyianus. The sequence goes on from VXBW01004510.1 coordinate 17,395, forward strand.
CTTGTCCTGTCACTGGGAACCAGTGAAAAGAGTTCGGCTCCATCCTCCTTCAACCCACCGTTTAGATACTTAAAACCATTAATAAAGTCTCCCTTCAGTTTTCTTTTCTCCAGGCTGAAGAGTCCCAACTCTCTCAGCCTTTCCTCATAAGGAGGATGCTCTAATCCCTTAATTATCTTTGTTGCCCTATGCTGGACTCTCCAGTAGTTCCCTGCCCCTCTTGAACTGGGGAGCCCAGAACTGGATGCACCAGTGCAGAGCAGAGTGAGAGGATGACCTCCCTCAACCTACTGGCCACACTCTTCCCTATGCAGTCCAGGATTCTATTGGCCCTCTTGGCGACAAGGGCACGTTGCTGGCTCATGGATAGTTTATTATCTACCAGGACTCCCAGATCCTTCTCCTCAGAAGTGCTTTTTCCAGCAGGTCCACCCCTAAGCTATATTGGTGCCTGGCATTCTTCCTCCCCAGGTGCAAGACATAGATGTGATCTATTTATTTTATTGACTGTTGGCCCGTAAACTCTGTGTGTACTTCTATGTGTATGTAAATTGCAAACAAAAGCAGGTGGTTTCTTGACTCCCTTTTTAGTATTCGGTTGCAGTATCTGTAAAAATTGGACAAATGACATGATGTTCAGTGGCATTATGCATGGTGTAGCTGTGTGTGAACGCTTAGCCCTGCAGCTCAGGGGACACTTGTTGGCCTCTCTGAAACACATCACTTGCTATGTGATCAGTTAGTGAATAGAAGACATATGCAAAAATTACCCTTTGCACATTTAATTGTACAGCATGGAATTCTGGATGGTGCCTGGAGCAGCATGAGCTTCTGAAAATGTAGCAGAGGAGGAAAAAAAATTCTACTCTAGTTTGCTTCTTTTGTTGTAGAGAGTCCATGAGGTGCTGGGTAGCACACCTCCCTCTAAAAGAAGAGGCCAATGCAATCCTGCAGATTTTTTTGCTTTGTGAATTAGATCAGAAAAACACATCCTGCATGGCAAATTTTTTCTTAAAAATTGTAACATTCAGTGGCAAAAGGCGAAAAGTTCCTGCATCTAATTTTCCAGCAGCTGGACAAGGAGAAAGGAAAAAAACAACTCTATATTTTAAAGTAAGATGAGCAGAGTGAAAAGATCTGTTACCCAAATTTGGATAATGCTTTAGTATAAACCATTAACTCAGTGACTTCAAAGCAAGTTACCACGGGAGAAATTCTGTTGTCTGTGCTGTGGGTGGAGATCAGACAAGGAACCTACGATGGTGTTTTTGAATACACCCTTATTGGCAACTGTATAGGATGGATACTGCTTTAAAGCCTCCTGCCCTAATCAGAAAAGCTTTTCTAATGAGGAAGCATGGGTGGAGATATTGGCAATGTGCAGGATGGGGCTGTACTATATTGAACTTCTCTCTCAAATGGCTGGAGCATGCATATGGCTCCAGCAGGTGGTAGTTGTAAGAGATGCAGAGATGGGTAAAGCAGAGGATGTTACTGGCAAATCTGTCTTGTAATGTGCTGGTTGTAAACTGCAAGTGTGTGTGGAAGAGAAAATTTGCAACAGTCTATACTAATTTATATTACTTGTGTAATAACGTTCTTTTTAACTGCAAAATTTAGCTAAGAGAAATATGTTCCTGAAAAACAGTCCTGTAGCCACAACTGCAGGTATCTGTGGTAGTTTTCAGTGCACAAAGGAAAAAGACATGAAACAAAATTTAGATTAATTAGCTTTCAATTATCCTTTGAAGTGTCTTTAAGTCATCATTTTAATATCATACTCATACTGAACCTGATTTACATTCACTTGCAAACTTCAAATATGAAGTCCCTGGCTAATTTCAGGGTGAATTCTAGATAGGAGACGGTATGTCTTTGAAATGTATCGTTCATTTTCACATTTAATACTTGTCCAGAAATGGAGCCAAAACATTATCCTTAATGCTCAAAGAAATTCTGTGGATTCCAAAAAGAGTCCTATCCAAATGGATTTCAAAAAAACTGTACTAAGTTAGAGATTATTCTTGAGAAGTTACCTAGTTTTCTGTGGGGAGATTTACCGGCCATTTACACTGGTGTCTGTGAGCTTTTTAAGTGAAGTTTTCTTAATTTGAAGATCATATTTCAAGTCAAGGTCATTTTACTGAAAAGTGACTTTCAGATGGAGATAATAGCATATTTTAGAAAAAATTAGAGTGACCCCTAAAATGAATGAGCCTTAGCTAAGGTTGCACTCGCAATTAACTATAGATTCCACAATGCAAGATTGTCATCTTCAAAAAAACCCCAACAATTACCCTGTTGCTAAGACAACCCATTCTGAAGTTTTGCTCTTTTTATCCTGAATTTTGATGTCCAGCCCGTGTTCAAAGAAGACCTTCAAATGTGAGCTGTATTTAAGCAAGTGTATCCAGCAAAGTGAGTTAACCTGAAATGACTCCAGGAAGAATGATAAAAGCAACTGTAGCAATCTCTCTATAAAATAAATGAGAAAGAAATAAAAAACCCAAAAACTTTCTACAGGCAGATCGATAATGAGTAGGACTCTTGTTTTGTAAAGACCCCAGGAATCAGCTCATAACTTAACTTGTTATACTGCTGACAGTAAAGACTGATTTCTTTTTTCCCTGGAAGGCTGAAGAGCAGCAGACCTCTGACAATTAAGACCTTTAGAAAAAATGTCAGTTTTGACACCCAAACAAAGACATGGAGGGAATTTGTTAATTAGTCATGACAATCTTCTGATTAAATGCTTTGTTTTGTTTCTAGGCCTTGATGTTAGAAACCTTTCAGCCTATGTCTTTGGTCAACTAGAGAGGATAGATTTCTCCTTCCTGGGTCTAGTATTTTAAGCTTGCAATGAGTACATGTGATTTATTTTTCTGTGCTCTGCTGGTGCCTTGTGCAATATTGTTCCTTGGAAGCCTGTGAGGAAGAAAAGCTGTCTGTCTGATGATTGTGAAGATGTAGTGTCCCGAAAATGGGAATTGTGGTCAGTTCTTCATCTTTAGCAAACATTTGATATATATCAACAAACATAAAATGTTTGCTAGTATGTTTTCTTTGGAGACAAAGCTTTTGGTCTGCTGGATTAGTCTGAGATGGTGAACTGATTAAGCTAAAAGAAACTAACAGTGTCTATCAGAGTCATCTTTGTCCATCATAGATATGGTACAGGTAATTCTCATCTCATTGGTGCTACATAGCAGATCTGAGGATAACCAAGCAGAGAAAAATAATTATGCTTCTAGTGTATTTGGTCCCTTTTTTTCTCAAAAAGTTCACCGGTAGCTGAAGCACAACGCTACCTAAAACTGAGATGCTTGTTTTCTCTTCTAAACCATGCCTTTCTCCCATTCTGCCTTATGCTTGAAACGCTTCTGCCTGTGCATCCTGGGCTGGCATAGCAGAAAATCACATCAATGAGAGGAGAAAGACTGTGGTGTTATGGCCAGGATTTTCTTGCGTCTTCCCTCCATAAATTCCTGGAAGGTTAAGAAACAATTTGGCATATTTGAAGTTTTGTCTTTTGCTTTTTTGCTTACCTGTAATGACAAGACCTTTTTTGAGAGAAGCGATGTAATGAACCATTGAAGAAAACTCCAGTTTGGTGATGATCGTTAGAAATGTTTATTAGCCTTAAAACTACACAAGCTTATGGGGAATTGTGATGCATTCTGATGAGTGTACTTTATTAACAAGATGCTTCATATTTTAATAGGCTGGTTTTCTCAGGCATTTGAGGTGCTGTTATGCTAGTTATTCAATTTTATGAAGTTAAACAATAAACATTAAAAGTAAAACCTCAGGAAAATTGCCAGAGTGCAAAATAGATCTGTCCCTCAGCAGATACAATTGAAGTTAATTTTCAAAATTTTTTTTCTTTTAGTTTAGTAACATGGCTTTTAGTATTTTGAGCAAGGGAAGAGAGACTTTAGTCTCAGCCTCTAGGTCTGAAGACACAGAAAGGAATTTACTCTAGGGGTTGGCAAGCTTTGTTTTCAGTTTACCCAAGCATGTGCAAGAGGGGCCCTATTGATGCTTCTCCACTTGAAATCTTTGTGGCTGAACAATGGTGAAGTTGAACTTGGAATTCAACTGGTAAGAAACCTGGAATGGTGAAATTAGCACAAATAAATATTTGGTTTATGGTGTAGGTTTATATTTTTATGTTGCCCGCATTTACCTACTTTCATAAACAGTACTAGCACCTTTTAACTAAAACTGTTAGTTACTTAGCTATAGTCTTACTCTTCCACACACATGAATCCAAGTGATTCAGTGTTCTGTTTGGGCAGATCAGGGAATGTATATGCACAACCTAGGGGGTAGACAATGCCTGTTAATTCCTTTTATTTTCACCTGGCCTATGGCCATGTAATTATTTTTCACGTGTTACTGTCAGAAAACCCTAAGCTGTGTGGTTAATATGAGTCTATCAAAGGTGTAGAAAGGTGTAGTTATTTCTCAGGAAGGAGCAAGACCTCCCTTCTCAGAGGTGGAATATAAATCATATGGGCAAGGAGGGAAGGCAGGCTCCACGTTACGGTAAGCACAGAATTTCTAGGCAGGAATCTCTCCTTCTTTGCACAACCGTTACTTACTACTCAAGCTATTAGCCCCAGGCACGAAAGGCTTAGTTTCATGGCACAGATGGCATTTCATCTGTCCAGACAGCTGGGTTAATTTCACCCTTGGACCTGTTCTACAGGAGGCCTTCAAAAAGGGTTAAGAGCACTAGGGTTTGGGCTCTGCTATTAATTATGTGCACTCTTCCCAGTTGCTCATTTGCTGAAGACACAGTACAAGCGTGTTTATCACTCTGGTCCTTTCAAAGCACAGAGCAGAACAAGAATGCTTGTAGTCACTCTGACCATTTTTAAAAGTTATATTGTTCTATATACTTTTTATTTTAAAATAGTGTTTTAAGAAATATTTAAAAAACCTTGAAGAAAGGGTTATAAGAGAGGAATAGTAACCTTCCATGTGGTCAGGACCATTTCTGTTCCCTGGTCAAGCTATTCAGGGGAGCAAGCTGGAGTTTTCTTTGGTGCAATAAACTGAGTATACAACCAGCTTGCTTTTACTTGTGGCTCTCGACACAGAAGCACTTCAAACAGCAGACAATTTCTGATCACCCTGTGGGTGATAGGGGCTGATGCCAAGACATGCTAGGGACTGCTGTGCAGAGCAGAGGCAGCTTAAGTCTGCGAGAGCTTGTTAACAGCCCTCTCTGGGACAGCCAAGCTGGCCCTGGAAACAGTGAAGTTGTGTTCAGCGGTCTTGTTTCTGGGCGAATAAATCCATCTGGGCCTGAGCTGCTGACGTGGGGCCAGCTCTGATGTCTCTCCATCTGTGGCACAGCTAACTTGCAGCCCCGCTTCTTGGGATCCCCCGACTTTGAGTGCACCATCTGCCTCCTTAGCTCTTGGACAGAGCAAATTGCTAATTACTGGGACTGCTTGTATGGCCCGGTTTAGGCATTGCTGCAGCCCACATTAATTGATCTCACGGGTCGTGATCTTGTTTAATGCACAAAAGGCCTGTACTTGTCTGTGCCTTTTGGTTCTGACTTGTGTTGTATATTTAGTGGAGCTGGTTTTTATTCTTTGTGGGAGAGGAGCACCCCTCTGGCTCTGGTGCCTCGGGCTGGGACTTGTTAAGTAAGATAAGGATGAGGAGGATGATTCTGACTAAGTGGAAGGGGAAAGCCCAGCATCAGAAACTGGAAAGTGGTAGTTCCCCTGACCTACAGTTGGGAGGATCATCAGGAAAAACTCCAAGCCAGCATTCCTGAAGAGTTTGAAGCAGCAATGGGAGAGGTTGCATTAGAGTTAAATCCTTCAATGCATTTGCTGCAGAATTTTTCATCCTGAGATGAAAGAAGATAAAATATAGTAAGTGCTGAGTAAAGCAAGTTTAGCAATAACCAAAGCCTTTTGAGGAATAAAAGCGAGTTGAAAAAAAACAACCAACCAACAAACATGCCTAAAATAGAAAAGCTAGCAGAGCCTGTGAACAATTCCCAGTTCTTTGGACTTGTTCTCTGGTTGGGTGTTTGGGGTTTTTTTGGTTGGTTTTTCTCCTTTCCCTTGTTTTCCTTACTCCCATGCATCAAGCAGTGCTTGATATCATCACCTTGTTGTCATATTTGCTCAGGGAAACAAACCTGTCACAGCAGTTTCCTGTCAATACCCTGTCTTGAGTTAGCAGCATGTGCCTAGCTCCAGCACTGTAGGATGATGTTGCTTTTGCTGATAAAAACCCACTCTTTTCATTAGCAATTGAAGAATGAACCAGACGCTGGCATTACCTAGATTTGGAAACCAGGTGTGCTGTCAGAGACAGAATTTGTAGCAATTCTTTGAAGTCACAGTTTCAGCCTATATATAGAGTTTATAACTTCAGCTTTCTATGGAGCATAAAATTGTTCACATTCAGAATTAATTCTCTGGTGTTCTGTGGTTTATCAACCCCCCTTTTTTAGGCATTTATATATTAACCCATAGGTATGGCATTAATATTTGCAGTGTAATGTTCGCAACATATACATAGCAGCATCCCCACAGATTGCTCTCAGAATCCTTACTTTTCTCTCGCCTGTTGCTTCATTCTTATTTGGATTTCACATTGCTTGGTGTACTGATAGTGTCAGAGAGGGCAGTGGTGCAAGGAGTCTGGCTATATCAGAGTTTCTTAGTGGTTACTGGTACCAGACAGTTTCCAAAAAGGTCTGGTTCCCATAATAGTAGTTTAAAATAGAACTGAATCAGTATACTAGGTTAGATGATAGCACTTTTGTAAGGTATTATATCCTAAGAAGGGCAGATGCTTGAAGGACTGGAAAGTACGGGGACTAAGCAAATGAGCATGTTTGTCTGATCTGCTAATGACAATTGCTGCATGGCTATAGTGTGAAAGTGGTGAATGTAACCTTGGGAATAGCTTCACTAAGTATTGTATCAGAGGTTAGAAATGATAGCTCTGCTTTCACTAGGGTATGGAAAGCAGAGATTCAGTAAATCCCAGAGCAAATAGTTCATGTGAGAGGATGAAGGCCAAAGAAGATAATGTGCATTAGTCTATATATATGGATCCACATAAATCTTTCTGGTTGTTTTATGTTTGCCAAGTCTAAATTGGAATTAATGTGGTAGCTCTCTTTTTTTCTTTTTTTTTTTTCTTTTTTTTTAAATAATCACTGTCTGTGGTGAATCACTCAGCTCAGTTTTGTGCCATGTAGAAAATACAATGACTACCTGCAATTTTTGTAATGCAAAAAATCAATAATCATGTTTCCATTTGTATTTTTTTAAAAAAAGAGATGTCTTTTTAGGCCAACAAATGGGCTGAACAGAGAATAAATAAACTGTGCACATTAGTAGGTCTGAATCAACAGCTCAAAGATTTGATGGACCATATCAAAACAGACAGGTAGTAATAGCTATGAAGGAGAGTGCGTGACGCACTAAAGATCAGCAGTGTGCCACAGTAAAGTAAGAATGTGAAGGAGCTTCAGCATCTGTCAGGCAAGACAACTCAGGAGGCAGTCAAAATGCCATAATCAAGACGGGCAACGCCAGTTTCCCTCATCCTCAGAAACTACCTCCAGGACTCACTTTGGAAGCAATTCTGCTGGACTGAAGGACCATGAGTAACCAAGCTGGTTCAGCATCTTTGCTGAAGATGTACTGTGTCAGTATGTGAAAGAGCCAAAAAAATTATAGTCCCACTGTCAATTTCCTGATCAAGCCATCTTTTCCTATTTCTAGAGTATTATCAATGCTTAAAATATTTAACTTGGGATATTGGGCATGACGCTTTCCCTCACTGCAGTATGGTGAGAGCATCTGGGCAGGTGTCTGGGAGACAAGCTAACAGCTTTTAACCTAAAGCAAGAAATAGGATGGAAGAGGATGTCTTTCAAACAATGCTGTCCCCCATAATGAACAAGCCTACCAACGTGCGTATGCAGACACACAGGGGGTGGCTGCACCACTGCCTTCCCAAGAAGTTCCATCCCAGGATGCTCCCTTTTGTTTTACCATATGCATGGTTGCACAAGCAATATCCAAGGAGGTACAGTCTGGGAACATCTTGGCCAATGCCCTGGCTGATGTGAGACCATCTTTATCATTTAGCACTATCTTTTAAGATATGCCATTCTTCATGGTTTTAACACTACAAATCCATTTGTAAAAATGATGTTATCAGTACCCATGTCGGTGAGTGAATACACATTACACAGTAATGCCTGAAGAGCAACCAAGAGCAGGGCCTCATTATGATAGTACTCATTGCCAAAACGAAGTGTATGCTTGAGAAAGCATTCTGAAGACCAAGCACATGAGAAGAAAACAAACACTAAAATGGCTTAAAGCACTCTGTGGCAGAATGAAACTGAGGTGAAGAGAGCACAGAGTAAACAGCCAGGAGCCAACAAGTTCAGGGAAAGATGGTTCAGGCAGAACCGTAGGAAATTTTCTGAATTCCCTAAGGGCCCTGTTTTAGAAGCTTCTGCAGCAGTTTCTCTTGGATCAGGTCCTTGGCTTTGTTCTGCCTTCCCTGCAGTCAATCCAAAGATACCATGTCGGTCTTAGTTTTCTGCAGAATTTACTGCTTTAGAATTTTATGCTTTCTCTTGCAGTGCAGCATGCACTTGCTCAGCAACTTCTGCAGTTCTTTCCCTTGGCCTGGCTTGGTATTGAGCTGTATGAAAGCTGCACTTGCCTCACCCATGGATTGGCCCAGACTTGATGTTGCAGTGAATTTAGTTTTAATGTGGCAAGTGCTGCAGAGGTGGCACAGCTGTGGGAAGATGAGTTGGAGTCTGGGTTTTGTGCACTCTCAGCAGTACCATCCTCTAGTGCGGGATTGTTGGGAAAGATACATGAAAACATAACACAAGTGTTGAAGAGGCTCCAGGAGGAGCTTGGCATTTAGCAAAATGTCTTGCTTTGCAAACTGACAAATTAATAAATGATGGAATCAAAATGGGAATCCTACAGTGTCACTTCACAGAGTTGGTGGTAGGAGCAGAGCAGCACTTTAACACTTTGCCTGAAGGGAGCGAAAAAAAACCTGTCAGGAGTTAAAAGGAGAAATGTTCATCCCATAATTGCCTGGCACAAATTTCTCATCCGCAATAAACTGTCAGTTGCAGTTTTCAGCCTTCAGAAGTAAGTAGTCTGGTGTTCAAGACTGCTAAGTAAAGTTGTGCAGGTCGAATTGCGTGGGGAACATAATCTGAAAAGAAAGTAGCAAGACAAATGTTACGACTTTCGTACCTTTAATTAGCAGGATGGGTGTACAAAAAGAAGAGAGCAGTCCTCTCTCTCTTTCAAAGGCCACTCAGACTTTTAGAGCTGCTTTTAAAATACAAAATCAAATAATTTTAGTACATGCAAAGAAGGACAGTTTGATTTTGAAGCCTTTAAGACATGGACAGAAGGGCTCAAGATGCACTGAGGCGCTGAGATAGTTCCAAGTTTTAATGTTAACCTGTCTATCTCAGTGTGGTACTACTGACCTGTTCCACGTTGGGAAGATTAATTACTTAGTTTGCACTGCCACTTTGAAGACATAAAGCCTATCTCATGTCATGTAAGGTCTGCATCAAAAGATTCAGGAAAGCACTAAGCACTTATTTGGGTTTGTTTTCTTTTTAAGTTGTCTGGCAGCACCTTTCCAATCCACCAATGCCCTCCAGCATAAGTTTATTTTAGGCTGAAGGAAGGAGCAGACTGTTTTGAGATGTTTTCAGTTCACTCGAACCATTTTTGCTTACTATAGCTTTAAGTTATGAATTTATTTAGAATATGCTAACAATTGCTGCAGGTTGTGAATAGGCATTTGAAATGCAGTTTGAGTGAGTGCATCCATAGTGCCATAAGCTCCTCAAGAAAAGATTATGCTAATGGGCAAACTTCAAACTTTTATTCTGTTTTGTGTTTCATCATCCTTCTTCCAGCATTTCGAGGGGCCATCATGCCTCTCAGGTGATCATCTGGGAACTGCTGTTGGCTTCCAGGGACAGAGAAAAATCAATGCAAATAAATAAACAAGGTCCCTGAATATTATGGGGCACTACGGAAGAGCAAAGGGATGTCCTAGAGGTTGGCTTGAACCAAACTCTGCTAGGCTCTGAAAAAAAACAGGAGTGCAAATTCCAAAATCTGCGGAAAGATAAAAGAATAACTGTACTGGCCTGTTACCTAGTGACCAGTTCCTAGTCCTCTGGATTTCACCGATCTCTGTGAAATTAAAAAAAAAAAATATAGCAGCCAAACAAAGCATCTCTCTAAACATCTTTGACAGTAATTCATGCTGCTGAATATGAGCTCTAGACTGCCTTTTATTCTTTATCAAGATGATTGACCTAAGGTCAATAGGTAAGTTCTTTTCAGTAACCTGTTGTGTGAGTGGTCTGCTCTCCTAGGTCTGAGTGAAGCAAACAGTTTCTTTCCAGACCAAAGCACATCCAGAAAATAAGATATTTTGAGGTAAGCTCTTTCTCATGGGAGGAGTTGATCCAATCTGCTCTGTTTTCCGCCACTTTGCTAGTCCCAGCCATTTATCATTGTGAGCTCTGGTGAAGCCAATTCTCTTTTGCAGTGAACTTTGTTTCAAACATGCAGTAAAATGACCCAGTCTGTCTGTATTACATCCCATCTGTGATACAGCTTTTCAGCTCTGGCTTTTTGGTATTGAAGATAACAGGAGGGAATTTCATCATACGTATTGTATATCATGCTTTCAGACTAAGCTTAAGCTCCTTCTTTAGATATTTAGATATTCAAAATGGGAGAGGGTTGATTGTCTGCTCTAGGCTAATGCATTTTTCTCTAGGCATATGTATGAAGCATATCAGCAATTCTAACGTTACACTGGCATTTCTCCACTGACGTTTTACATTTTTCTTCATATACGATCATTCCAGTCAGTTTGCATGACCAAATACCTGGTCTTTGTCAAATAGATACTGTTTTGTTCCAATTCAGCAGTCAAATCTAAAGAGACAGGAGATTGGGTGGAAGAAAGCTTAGGGTTTAGAGTGGTATTTTATCCCTGTGGCATGTGCAGGTGCTCCATTCCTCTGTCAACACATTCTGTCAGCTCTCCAGTGAATTGCCTGCTTTGCCATTTAAAGGGGTCTTTCAAATGAAGGAAGATATGGGAATTACTTCTTTCTATTTTCTTCTTTTAGAACATAGGTAAAGCTCTAGTCTTATGTAACTACCATTAAAATGTCACAAAAACAGATGACCTGGGACACAAGTAGAGAAAAATCTAGTCAAAGCAAATGTTTAGTGTTCCCGTGCGCTTAAAAGTCACCTTTACTGAATGTATTGGGTTTGCGTGGCAAGGTGTTGGTAGCGGGAGGGCTACAGGGGTGGCTTGTGAGAAACTGCCAGCAGCTTCCTCTATGTCCAATAGAGTCGGTGCCAGCCGCATCCAAGATGGACCCACCACTGACCGTGGCCAAACCCATCAGCAACTGTGGTAGCGCCACTGTAATAAAATAGTTAAGAAGGGGAAAAGTATTGAGCAACAGAAAACTGTACCTGAAGAGATGAGTGAGAAAATGTGAGAGAAACAACTCTGCAGACACCAAGGTCAGTGAAGAAGGAAGGGGAGGAGGTGCTCCAGGTGCCAGAGCAGAAGTTCCCCTGTAGCCCGTTGTGAAGACTGTGGTGAGGCAGGCTGTCCTCCCGCAGCCCATGGAGGTCCACAGTAGCACAGTCTGTTCCTAAAGGACTACACCCCATGGAAAGAATCCACACTGGAGCAGTTTGTGAAGAAATGTAGCCCATGGAAAGGACTCACACTGGAGAAATGCATGGAGCACTCTCTCCTGTGGGAGGGACCTGATGATGGAGCAGGGGAAGAGTGTGAGGAGTCCTCCTCATGAGGAGAAAGGAGCAGCAGAGACAACATATCAACTGACTGCAACCCCCATTCCCTGTCCCCCTATGCCACTTGAGGAAAGGACTTAGAGAGAATTTGACTTAAAGTTAAGCCCAGGAGGAAGGGAGGGAGTTGTTTTTAAGATTTGGTTTTATTTCTGATTATCCTACTCTGATTTGAATGGTAATAAATTAAACTAATTTCCCCAAGTTGAGGAAGTTGTTTTGCCTTTGATGGTAATTCCTGAATCATCTTTTCCCATCCTTATCTTGATCCACAAACCTCCTGTTATATTTTGTCTCCCCTATCCAGTTGAGGAGCAGAAGTGATAGAGTGGCTTTGGTGGGCAACGCATCCAGCAAAGGGCAACCCACCACACTAGACTAGTGTGCAGCACAAATTTCCCCTGCTTCCAATGCAACAGTTGGAAGAGGTGCTGCTATTACAGAATGCAGTAAATATCAGGAGAGGGGGAGAAAGGGCAGAAAAACAAAATTCAGGACCAGGTTGTTATTTCTTGTTTGCTTTTCTGCAAGGTGATACTGCAGATATTTATGTTCTTACCTGACTACCAACCTTCTATGGTTTGTGTCATGCAGCCAGCAGACAAGCCAGTTCTGAGAGACACACCAGGATTGTATTTGTCTATCTTGTGCTTGTTCAGAAACCCTGTTCTTTGCAGGTATTTTACTTCTACTTCATGAGTGAGACTTCTGTTACATTTTTGAACTAATATAATGGTGGTTGACATTTTTATATCCTGAAGGCTTGAAGAGATTTTTAGTTTCTGTAGAAAAAGGTGGGAAAATGTATATTTGGATGAGGGGTAGTCACTCTACGTCATTACTAATTTAGGTGTTTTGGATACCTTGTAGAAAGACCCCCTTTCTCTCTTTGGATGTAGCTTCCCCTCGACAGCTGTTCTAGCATAATAGAAAATGCCATTGCCTTTCCACTGAACTGATGTGACATGATATTCAGTCAAAATAAATGCCAATGGCAAAATAAATCTTTCAGGGAAGACTGAAACACCTTCATGAATTCGGAAAGCGGTGGGTTCGCGGAGATTGGGTGGAAGACTGGCAAAGTGGCTGTTGTTTCAAGCATGCTTTTCAGTGGGAGAATTAAGCAGTGGGAGGGGAACACATGTAAGTACCTCCAGTGAAGAAGGGCACAGCCCGCCACAGTGTCTGGTGGGAGGATGGTCTGCAGGAGATGGGTTGCTGCTAGTAGTGTTTCTCTTCTGGAGATTACTCTTTTTCATGTGTTTTGGGGAACTGCCTAGATTTTTACTGGCTGGAGCAGACCAGGAGACCTCTTCCTCTGTCCAGGCTAATTTGGCAGACTAAGCTTAGAGGGCTGCAGGGTCCCGTCTGGGTTTGTGCAGCAGAAGCTAGGTGGCTCAGTCAGATTGTGTGCGTGTGTTTCTTCATCAATAATGCTTTGAGGGAAGATGGAAATGCTAACAGACAAATGGGCAGATCTCTAAATTTTACACTGCAGTAAGAATGAGGGAGTCCTGAACCAAGAAGAACAGCAAAGTCTCTGTGGCCCCAAACTGTTCTACTAATTGCTTCTTTTTCCCCTCAACTCTTTACACTATTTTGTGTGACATCACTTCTGCCAAGCCTCAGTTAACTCATCTGTAAAATAGGGCTAATCAGATTTGCCTACCTTATGGAGATTAATTTATTAAGTTTATATTGCAAAGCAGTGTGAAGACATAAGACGCTATGGAAATGTTGACTGGTAGCCATGTTATATTAATTTCATTTATTGAATCCCATCACACATAATATCAATGCACTTCTGCAAATTGTGGCAGCACAAGCTAATCAAAATGTAGGCTTTTCTAATGCTGTTTCTATTTTGCAATGCTCTTGCTGTTTTTCCAAATCAGTATGAGTTGGATAAATAAATAAATGGCATATCTTTTGTTTAGCAGAACAGGCCATTTTAAGTCTGCTCTTGAATCTGTCTGGAGTTTCACTTTTTTCTGCTTTCTGTATTCTGATTCTCTCACAATTTTAACCCTTCTGTCCCTTGCTCCACCTTGCTCTTCCTGTGTTGTTTGTTCTTTGGTTCTTTTTAAAATGATTCTGCTGCAGTTAAACATCTTTGGTACTTGATTTCAGCTTGCTGGATTTAGTGCTGAATATCACTTTCAATGATTTGGATTTGAATCTCACTGTATCTTACCATCCTGACTAGTAGGTTTAAGCTCAGTACTAACTGTTCACATGTGTAGATGCTATGGGGAAAAAAGAAGCCCATCTAGTTCATCCACCAGCGGATGCAGTGATTAAGCTTCCAGGACTGAAAGTTCTGCTTTGCTGTTCCCCATTGTGAACAAATGTGCTTTCTCAAAACCACAACTAGGGAAGGAGGCAATACTTGGCAAAGAAGCTTCCATTAAGAGCACTTGCTGGAAATGTCTGCACATTGTTCCTGAAAAATACACCATGGGACACTGCTCTCTTCAATTTGCATTCTTTAAAATGGACAAAGAACCCGGGGAACCCAGATGTCTTGTTCAGGAAGCTGTTGGAGGATACAGAAGGCCGTCATAGCCTGACCGACTCCAAACGCAAAGCAAATCCCCAGATAATCCTTGAGTCGAGAGGTGGGTTGTTCAAGAGAGAGCGAAGGGCATTAACAGTGCCACAGAGGGCATGAAGTCCACTACAGAGACCACTGTCTTCGCAGTGTAGTGGCAGAGTGTAATTAGACGTTCCTGTAATCAGACTGTTTTCAAGCAGAGGTGAAAGAAAAAGTAGAGACTGGAAAAGTAAGTACAGTGCCTGTATGGGAATTATGTACTCTCCCAGAAAACTGTAACAGGAGAGAAGCACCATGTATTCTGTAGGGGTTTTCATTCTATTTCTACAGAAAAGCTGCCTTAAATGCGTGGGCTAGGTTTTTGTGTACATCTGCAGGTGCCTGTATACCAAACACTGTGCCAGTCCATACATCTTCCCTTGTCCACTGATGTAGTCACTCCATCATAGATGGCTGCTAAACTGGTGAGGCAGGACTTGCACTTGGTGAAGGTGTGCTGACTATCTCAAATCACTTCCCTGCCCTCCATGTGCCATAGCACAACTTCTAGGAGGATCTGTTCCGTAATCTTCACAGGCCCAGAGGTGAGGCTGACAGGTTGGTAGTTCCCAGGGTCCTCCTTTCTATCCTTGTTAAAGATGGGTGCAATGTGTCCCTTTTTCCAGTTCACCAGGGACTTCACCTTACTGCCATGACTTTTCAAAATGACTTTTCAAAATGGAGAGCAGCTTGGCAACTACATCAGTTCCATCAAGACTTTGATATGCATTTTGTCAGGTCCCATAGACTTACATATGTTCAGGTTCCTCAGATGGTAACAAACTGGATCTTTTCTCATGGTGGAAGGGACTTTGCTGTCCCAGTCCCTGTCCTGGGGTTCATCCACGTGAGAGATGTGGGAATCAGAGAAGTTGAGTTGGTTCCTGAGGTGCTTGTTATTTATCATGGGCCAGATTTTGATATTAGTGAAATTAATTTAAACCTGGAAGAGCTTGACTGACCTTGGTGGATGACTTCAAGGGGCGTTGCTCCAAGTCTGGCACTTTCCCGAGAAGATGGAGTAGATTCTTTTTTCTGTAGTGCTATCTCAGGCTCGCTGGAATAGAAACTTCCCAGTGGCCCACAAACCTTTTCCTAATCCAGGGACACCCTGCAACATTGGCACTTAGTGTCTTTTCCATATAAAGGAGCAATTTCAAATTCATTTTTAATAGGCTTCAATGGTTTTCTCTTGAGACTTGTGTAGTTAAATTCTTAATAGCTCATTTGTTGAGCTATTCATTCTCAGGGAGTTGAATGTTCTCCCTGTGGTCCTGTGGGAACATGCCAGGCTCAGGATCTGTGTACCAACCCCACATGGACAAAGACTTGATATCACACCATCCTCTGTGACTTACTTATTCCACGCAGCTTTTATTGAGCGTTTGCTTGGTTGTTTGAGGGGAAGTCTTTGATCTGTTCTAGGACAGCAGTTCCATTGAATGGGGATGCCTCCCTCCATCAGGAACTCCAGAGAGGGAGAGTTTGGTTGTTTTACCCAGGTTGTGGAGATAGAGGGATTCCGATTACCATCTAAGGATGATACTCAAAAGCGTGTCTTCATTGTGAGATCCATTGTACAAGTACAAAAGTGTACAGAGGGCAGATGAGCAAAAAGGTGTAGGGAGGAGAAAAGATAGGAAAACTGTCACAATAAACCAGGAGGAAACTCTAGCTTTAAGTAATAAAAAGAAAATGGAAATATGTTGGACTTTCTATCGCTGATAGGACTGTATAAAAATATGAGGCTGAAACGTTGCAGACCCATGGAGCCTGGCTACCAGAGGCTCACCATAATTAATGATCTTTGTTTCTTCAGCATTTATAACATATGGTATCTAAGAAGCCTTAGATGTACCAGATCTTACAGCCTGAAAACTGTACTCAGTGTTTTCAGTGCACGCAGTTTTGGCCTTGCTCTTTTTTTCTCACATCTTAGTGAAAATGCTTCTGTCAATGAGCAAACGAGAAGTTGAGCCAAAGCGGTGTGCTTGAAGGAACTTAAGGTGAAGTTTTCTTCAGCAAGCCAGAATGTTGCCACCTGTCTGCCATGGCAGCCTCTAGAAGCAGAAATCAGCTGTGCAGCTGTAAGCAGCCAGTTCAGGTAGATAGAAACTGAGGTCTAAAGAAATCTACGGCATGAGGAGCAGGAATGTAATTAAGAGGAGGTCGTGATTTGGGCCTCACAAAGACCAAGCCAGCCTAGGCTGATGCATCCCTGAGAAAACAGAGAACGGACGGATAGCAGATGTTAAAATTAATATAGAAGATAAACTATGTGCAAGGCAAGAGTGATTTGGTTTTCTACAATGCACAGAGGTGCTGCTTTATCTTACTATAGGACGTGCTGTGTCAAAATACATGTCGGTTAATTTTCAACATGATCTTCCAAAATGTCCTTCTAGTAGTAGTTGCTGGGTGAATTGTGATCCCTCAGGTCACACAGAAGAAAAGGCACTATATCTGACTGTGTTTCTCTCCTGGACGCCTGTGGCATTTCACTGAATGCTTTCAGAGGCTTGTGTGACAAACTGCCTTCAACCAATAGCTCTTTACACGTACCTGTAAAATAAAAATTAAGTTTGTCAGTGTAGTAGGTAGTAAAAATTAAATTCACAGATTGAACTGGAAAAAGCCAAGAGGAAAAATCATTGGCTATGAGGGAAGCTCAAGGAACATAAAGTAATGCATTTTTGAGACAGAGTGTTAAGCATCATCGGTTAGGCAAAAGCGATATGATTTCATAAAATCCTTGTAGTATTGTAAATGTGTCTACCAGGCAAAACATTAATATTGCCAGTATTTATTACACTGAATAAAACATGGTGGGTTCGGATCATGAGGAGTCATGTAAAGCTTGTTCCCATTCACATGGGTCCTCATCTCACGGGTCTTGTGCAGAGAAGGAAACCCAAAAAAAAGCTTAGAGCAAATTTCAACTGAAATCTAAGCACCAGGGTTTTATTTATTTATTTACGATCCTTAAATATTAGTTGTTGATTTAAATTTAATTTATTTATAAGCCAAAGATTGATTTATTTATTTATTCTTTAATTCCCATATGATCTCAAACAACACGTTTTTCTCAAAAAGTTATTTAAATTTATGAAAAAATTACCAAAAGTTTTTGGGGTTTTTTTCACTGCAAAATTCATCAAGCTGTTGTGTTAGCAATAGCATCTAAGCTAAGTCATTTTTCTATTTGATGTACTGATTTTAAACAACTTTGGTGTATGTTACTGAATGGTGCACTCCACTTGCTTGGGAGCGAATGATGTTATGAAAGAATAATTACATTTGAGATACTGAGTAAAATTTTCCAAAACAGTTTTACTGTCAGCTTAGGTCAACGATGGTTTTCCTGCTTCTGAATCGAGCTGGATATAGGCACTTGCACGTTCCTGTGCATCTAGACCTCCGGCTCCCTGAAAGCAGACCTGATGGTCCTAAGCTCTCAAATGACCTTCTGAAAGCTGTACCCATTTTCAGCATCTCCAGAATCATGCCCCATTATAAATACTTTTCTCAAGGAACCTGTCACCTTCCATGTTGTACTAAATGAAACTTGGGTGCCTTGCAGAACAGGTAATGCTAGAAATACCAGAGGGGTTTCTGAGCGTTGCAGCTGCTGGTGTCCCGTGTGGTCTGCCCTGCATTGTAAAAGTTTTGAAGTGTTGGTTCTTTCTTAAGTTAAAATGTACAGCCGTGGAAGAGAGAATGATCGTTCAAAATGATTGTTGCAGTTGTCAAAAGAATTTGAAGCTACTTGATAAAGCAAATACAGGGTGTGAATGATCCTTTCATTCTGGTAAATGGCATGAAGTAGGTCAGTGTGTGTGTAGCAGGCTGTAACAGCTGCTAACTTTTGCTTGAATTATGAAGAAAGCTCTAGCACAGATGTAGTGTATTTTTATAGAAGACTCATCTTCTAAAAGAAGCCAAAGTTTAGTACTTCATGAGGACTCAACATCAGATGTGAAAAATCACGGTTCCATCTATTTTTATTTCAATAACATTAGAGAGCAATGGAGGGGAAAGAAATCTACTTCTGTGCTGTGAGAGTAGCGTTAACTGATGACTAAGTGCCAGCCTGGGGAATTATAGTAGCTGTGTGTGTAGCATGCTTTAGTTTTCCTGGATTTCGAAGGAACTGCAGAGTTTGACCTGCAGGTGCCAGCTTGATCCATTTGTAAAATTTACCTGAAAAGGGCCCTTAAGAAGAGGCCGAATGTGTTGTCTTCAAAAGCGCCATTTGTCTTACTTTTACAGAAGCAGCTGAGCCATGTTGGCTACTCCAGATAGCACTAAAATGTTCCTGGGTAAAATTTCCATGGAGTCAATGGAAATCATAACCTCTGCATGAATGAGTGTAAGCCTTCCCTGTGACTCTCTCTTGCTGGTTACAGGCTCTGAGAATGCTGGGTGAGAGTCTTCAGAGCTGGCTTGTTCGTCCAAGGCAACCCAGCTGCAGCTGACCATGCTGAGAGGGCACTGGGCTGCAGAATATCCCTGTTTATTTCTGATTTCACCCCTGGTATCAGCCTGTTGCAAGGGTTTGGAGGTGTCTTGGGTGCCTTGATTTTCAAACCTGGCTCATACCCCTGTCTTCATATCCTCCATTAGTCTCTGGGGGGAGAACTGTGAGAATCAGTACCATCATGAGTCTGAACAATTTTCTGGCCTTATGTGATGAAGTGTGGGCACAAGAGACGTCAGCAGCAGTTTGCTATTGACTTCAACAAGATTGACGTTTCACCTGTCATGTCTGCTGACGGCAGGGAGAGCGTGACAGGGGCTTTGAAGAATGAGTGTCTAAGTACGTACCTGCAGTGTTGGTAAGACTGATGAAGATACAAAAAGCTACTGAATTTTTTTTAAGCCATCAAAGCACGAAGACATCAAGAATGCCTTGGATATTTCAGAGTAGCTAACTGATTTGCTCATGTTCAAATGAGTTGCCCTGTTCTGGAAAGAGCCTAGCCACCAATGACTGTCGTGCATGTAGATAGATCTACCTATGAAGAAGTAGGGTAGATCGTCCTGTGCCAGGCACTGTGCCGTTCCAGCTGGATTGCTTCTGCTCCAAACCCAGGTCCAATAATGCTAGCTCAGGCACCTCCACAGTGCTCTGCTGTCTGTACTGCAGATGTGCCATCTATCAGAAAGATACTTGCAAACAGTGGCTCTGGGAGGGGTAATAAAGCTTAAACGCATTTGAGAAGGAAGAAAGTTGGAGTAATAGAAGCCAGTAAATTGCAGCAAGTTGCCAGGATTTCTGAAGGAATGTCGGGCTGGATAAAGTGACTGTGCTGATAACAAAGATGTATAATCCCTTGGGAAACCCAGCTCCTGTGCAGCCTATAACCTTTAAGCCTTATTTTAGAATGAGCTAAACTTGTTGCAGGGAAGAGCAGGGGCAACATCAACAAAAGGGCTAAAGAGGGATAAGTGCCTATCAGAAAGGAATATTTTGTAGTTCTTGCAGGCATTGATGAATTCTAAATATACAGAGTAAGTTTAGGAACAAATTGCTGTTGATGGTCTAGGAAGTAGGATTGCTGTGGTTTATGACTTTAACATAAAGAAGGGTGCTACATAACACTGCAAATGCTTATGTGTGTAGGTAGTTCTACTGATGTAGGAGAGATTAGTCTTTTCGACTTACTGGTAATCCTTGAGGAGAACTATTTCTCAGCTGAAGATGAAGTCATATATCCTGCACTTTGATTTAATTTCCTATCAATTTGATTGTTACTTCTTCTCATTTAAGGAAATGAAGTGATTGCATGCAGCTGTAAATATTATGATGCTGTTATATAAATTGTTGGCCTGTCCCCTTTATGAGAAGGTGTGTTCCTAGCTGATCCTTGCATCTTGACAAACATCAGGAAAAAAAATGCCCAGGCAGCAGAAGTTGTCTGAGATGTGAAAATGCTTGAGACATGAGGATGAATGAAATGTATTAGAACTGCTTAGGTTAGGGAGGAAGCAGATGACAGGTGACATGATAGAGGAATGTAAAAATAATGAATAGTCCAGAGAAGGCTGGCTGCATGCTCGTACTTACTGATTTGCAGATATAACAAGAACATCCAATGCAATTATAAGGCACCACATTCAAAACAGTTACAAGGAAATCTTTTATGACAAAAGTGCATAAATAATCACTGACACAAGAATCTCATGAGCAAAAGAGCTTCACTGGGTTTGTAAGATTAGACTAACATACGAATGAAATCTTTCTGCTTCAGTACATAAGCACAGTCATTAATGGATGAGAAAATTCTTCCTCCATTGGCTCGTTATCAGAGAACTGTTCTTTATCAGGCATGGAACTGCTTTCTCAAACAACAGGTACTGGATGCTTGAAAGGACCAGAGGGCTCTTGATCCAATTTACAGCACTAATCCCTCTGTTACTGTAAATTGTTTAAGGCTTGGTCTCCATATTTCACCTTTTGCTATTTGAGGAGTTTTTTTTCTGTGGCACAACGAAACACTGATTTTTAACTCACTTGCAGATAACCACCCCCAGATCAAAGAAGCACATGATTCTTGTTTGACTCAGCTAGATTTATCTTTGGGTAACTTTGCTGTAGTCAATAAAATTACCAGAAACACTAGTTAGGTTGAGGCTATTCAGGAGGAAACTATTTTTGTACTGAATTAAAAGCTGTTGGATGAGTAGCAGTTGCAGAAGTAGCTAATTACAGAGCTGGTGTTTTGTTGCACAGTTAAGGTGATGTGGAACCAAAGATGATTGTGATGTGAAAATAGTGAGCAGTGCAAGGATGCAAGCTAAAGGAAACAGCCACAGCTCCTACGTTATTCTGAATTTAGAGTCAGAGGCTAAAGGCACCCCACTGCAGCAGAAGAGAATGGAGTCCCTCATAAAGGCAAAATCTGCTTTATGGAAATGGAAATGAAAAGCAGAATTTGGATTTTTTTCCACCCTAAAATATTTTTTCACAGGAAGATGGGCTAAATCATATACTTTGGTTTTTGACAGTACAAGGAGTTCATTGACAAAGCAAGTCCTGCAAAGAGCCAACAAAATGGCACATGAGCAGCTGGGGTTGTTCAGGCTGAGGCAGGGAACTAGTGTAAGCTAGAGCAACCTCAAGAGTGTTTTAAATCGGGAGCTCCCAACCTCACTGCTGCAATTCTCTCCTCTTCAGTGTTACCTCCTCTCCTCTGGTGTTGCAGTGGGGTTAGTGAGACTGACAGGGATGGCTGTGCTAAGTGATGCTGTCATTCATCACTGGCCTCTGTGAAGGCCATTAATACGGCAGAGGTTACCTTTGAACTTTGTCATGGTCTGTCTCAGAGCCCTAAAAAGTATCTTAACTGCAGGGTGCTTCCCAGTGAAAGGATTCTCCCACTATTAAGTACATTTTTGAAAACTTGTGGCCTGGTATTATCTGGAAATGAGAAAATCTGGGTCTGTATTATTAGACTGGAATCCTGTGCTGTCCCTTCCTTCTGAGAACAGTATGCCATCAAGGACATGATAGGATGAGCTTTCTTTTTTTCCCTAAAGGGACTGCCAGTGATATTGGAGTACGCGATCCCCAGTGCAACAGCCAAAAAGAAGTTTTGAAACATCTTCAATAATTTTTTTATCCTCTCTCCAGGAGGACAGAAGTATTAATAGATCACAGAATAATTTTCCTCATTTGATTACAAAGATAAAGTTTCTAGGTGCCTTTTTCCTCTTTTTTCTTTTTTTTTTTCTTCTTTAAAGATGAAAGTTGGGTTTCCTACTGGGGAGGTCCCCTTGGCCCAGCCGGAACAGGGATTGGCCACTCTTTCTGTGTTAAGTAACAAAAAGAGATTTATGAAAAAAGCTCTGGCATTTTGAAGGGCTTTCTTCCTTTCTGTGTATTAACATGGTGTTTTTTCAGTGTCATGACAGTGTTCAAGAGAAAAGGCTTCTCCCCCAGAGATTAAATGGTACCAATGCAGTTCAGCTTTGACTAGCATATAAATGTGACTACAGAGTTTTCATAAATGCTGATCTCATCAAAAGGATGTTCTTAATATCAATAGCTGTAACAGCTGAACAATTTAAATTTAACTTGAAGCCTTATCTATTTTTCTTCCTTACCCATTTATTCTTTGTTGGGTTCATAGGATGGCAAACTGGCTAATCAGAAATATAATCTGTAATTTAATTGAATAAATCCATTTGAATTGACACAATTACATCTTTGCAGAGAAAATTTTTCCCTAGGTGAGTGGTGGTTTTGCTTTACAAATGAAAATATTGGAGGTTTATTGCATTAAATCATAACAAAATGAAAATTTGTAACAATTTTCCAAATCCAGATCCGGATCTGATCCTGTGAGCTGATATGTACATTCAGCTCAGTGAACCTAGAGGAGATAAAGATGATTGCAAGCTGCAGATCAGATTCTTATGCAGAGTGTCCACAATGAAAGTAAATTCCACACTCAAATAAAGTAAATTCTTCCTGAATACGAATACAATTATATTTCTTCAGCTGAGTGTTTTACAAAGACAATGCAGTGTGGAAAATGTTAGATAAGCTTTAAGTGCTGCTAAAGGAATGCTTCCATTGTGCAAAAGGTAAATCCAACATGTAACATAGTAAATGTCCTGAAAAATATATATTGCGTTATTGGATGGAGATATTTTTATTGTTCACTCAACAAAAAGTATTTCAAAGCTGGTGAGTAGTGAATGATTTAACAACTTCATTTTTAACATACTTGATATACTACTTTTTCTGCTTTTCCATCAAATTAGTACGTTGGGTGATTTAGTGATTTCTGTTTAGACCTAGCCCCAATGTCCAATAGACTTTACATCAAGACAGTCATAAAATTAAAACAATAAATAAGTAGTCTGACAGATTCTTTCAATATTAGTTTAATTCTTGCTCCAACCTATCAAGGGTGATATTTAGTATAGACCTGAAGGGCATGGAATTAAAAACCGTATGAATTAGCAGAAGAATCCTACCAGCACCAAAAGTCAATTTCGCTGCCTGTGTGCTTCCTTGCATGGCTAAGTAGGAAGGCTGTGTCATTAGAGCCAATAAAACAGCTTTGAGATAGGTGGCAGGCAGAGAGAAAACTGTGCAGGTGTTGGCGTCCGTGTACGTATGTTCTTATGTCTCTGTGCTGAAGTGGATGAGCTCCTCTAGATATCCCTGCAGCACCACACGTGTGCCAGGCTCTGGGTTTGGCATTTCCCAAAGACCAGAGCTTAAACCCTGATTTGGGATTTTTGACAGTTTCACAGATGAAAGGAAGATGGATTAAGTCTCTGTTTGGAGTCAGAGAGGTAGCTAAATTGCCAGGCAAGCACTTTTCTCAACAGGTCTATTTGCTTTGATTTTGTATATTTGCACACCACTTTCTGCTAGGCACCAACAGGAGAACTCAGCAGGGGTGGCTCTTTAGTTTTTTAGTTTGTTTTTTGCATTTCTAAAGGAGAGTATGAGCTCTGTTTCTGCCTGCCTGGCTGCCGTAGTCCGAACTGTGTCTTGTGTAACATTAAATGTGCATTCAGTGCTTGTCTTTTTCCAGTAGAGGTAGCAGCCTTTGCAGAAAGTCAGCCTCCTCTTCTGGAAAACCAATACAGAAAATCTTCAGGGCAGTTCATCAAAACACATGAATGAAGCCTTTGGGGGACACCCTTTTCTCAAAAATAGGTCTTCCTCTATATGAACACCGACATGTTCCTGTAAGCAAATTTTCCGGATAGGTATCTGACAAGCAGTTCCTTCTAATGTGCTTCACGTAATGAAAACCTGCTGCTTCATTGAATTGGGATCAGCAATTCCTGCTTTAAAAGTGAGTTTGGACTTGTATTATGCTAAAACAGTATTTTCCTTCTGGGTTTTAGGAAACACCTTATGCGGGCAGGAATTTTGAACAAGTCCTGCAATACATACATTTGGCAAGTGTGCATATAATAGGTATACCTGGAGTCATTCAGGTGTTCAGAAGTGCAGTTTGCTTGTTTTGCATCTGGATGTAATCTCACAGCTGCCAAAGCTTTCCATTAAAAAAAAAAAAGAAAAAAGAAAAAAGAAAAGAAAAGAGTTATTTAGGATGATGGAAAGAAGATTTATTAGTTATCTTTAAGTTGTTGATCCTGTTGTTGTTTTTTACCTTTTAAAGGAGTACGTGTTTAATTCCTTATCACAAAAGGTTTTAGCTGCAGCACTGTCCCACTGTAAAGGAGAAGGAGGAAAGCTATAAGGCTGCTCGCTCTCTTGGTGCTCCAGAAAGAAAAGCTCACTGAAGGAGGGAAGCATGATGGGCTTGCAGCTTTTGAAGTGTCAGTCGTTCGACCACTGACAGCAAAGGGAAGCTTGCAGTATCACCTGATGCTGCTCTGTTGGGTAGGTGAGGACCCCATTCCACAACTCCAAGCATATCAGTCTCGGATTTGCTTCCAAATTAAGACTTAAGTGCACATTGGTTGTCAACTTCAGGGAGTGCTTCAAGCAATCTCTTTCATGCTGTCCCACATCTCCCTTACTGGTTTTATTTACTTCCGCCTTCAAATCTTGTGGGGTTACTCCTTTTCCTCTCAAGTGGAGTCAGTGAACATGCCCTCCTACTTACAGCTTGTCTGGTTTTCCTTTGTGATCTTGCGGTGATTTATGTCATGGAATAGATGGATGCAACACTTTGCTAGCGTTGCTGTTCCCTCCATATTTTTAATGTTCAGCATAAGATTTTGGCTTTGCTATTCATGGAGCATCTCATTGATTTCAACAGAACCATGCTAATAGTAAGGGGATTTGTTTTGTGTCAGGTGTCAGAATTTGGCACCTAGTAACTTCCCCTCTAGGAAAAAAAAAAAAAAGTATATGTATGTGTATGTAGGGCTTTTTTTGCTTTCCACCTACCTTTCCTTTCCAAATTCCCTTCCTTGGGGAATTTCACAAATAAATTACTGATGATCTAGGCACAGATGAGCAGACTGAAGCGTGGGGTTTAAAAATAGTTTGACGCCTGTAAAATGGATCATTTTCACAGCTAAAGTATTTTTGCTCTTGTCTCAGAGGAACGTTGAAAGTGCAAGGAAAATGTTTTTGCAACAAAAATTATTGGCAATTTTCAGCTAACACAAAAGTACTGTAACTGCTTGGTTGTTTTTTTAACTTTCTGAACTCTAATTGAGTGCTGTTCTGTTAATCATAATTATATATAGTTGTATTACAGAATTTATGTAATAAATAACACACATCAGTTAGGGCTGTATTTCACAGAATCATAGAATTATTGGAGTTGAAAAGGACCTTAAAGATACTTGAGTTCCAACCCCCTGCCGTGGGCAGGGACATCTCCCACTAGAACAGGTTGCTCAAAGCCCCATCCAGCCTGGCCCTGAACACTCCCAGGGATGGGGCATCCACAACCTCTCTGGGCAACCTGTTCCAGTGCCTCACCACCCTCGCAGTAAAGAATTTCTTTCTAGTACCTAATCTAAATCTCCCCTCTTCCAATTTAAAACCATTACCCCTTGTCCTATCACTAGACTTCCTGACCAAGAGTCCCTCTCCAGCTCTCCTGTAGCTCCTTTCAGATATTGGAAGGCTGCTCTAAGGTCTCCACGGAGCCTTCTCTTCTCCAGGCTGAACAGTCCCAGCTCTCTCAGCCTCTCTTTGTAGAATAGGTGCTCCGGCTCTCTGATCATTTTCATGGCCCNCTTGGGATTGCCACGTCCCAGGTGCAGGACCCTGCACTTGGTTTGGTTGAACTTCATGAAATTTGTATGAGCCCATCTCTCAAGCCTGTCCAGGTCCCTCTGGATGGCATCCCTTCCCTCCAGCATGTCGACCACACCACCGAGCTTGATGTCATCAGCAAACTTGCTGAGGGTGCATTCTATCCCACTGTTCATGTCTCCAGCAAAGATGTTAAACAACACTGGTCCCAGTACTGAGCTCTGAGGAACACCACTCATCACTGGCCACCATTTAGACACTGAGCCATTGACCACAACCCTTTGAGTGTAGTCATCAAGCCAGTTCCTGATCCACCGAGTGGTCCATCTGTCAAATCCATGACTTTCCAACGTTGAAACCAGGATGTCTCAAAATGAGGTGATTTCCATCTTCTCAATTAGTCGTATTTTGCTTTTCAGTATAAAGATCTAGTATGAAACCAAGATACTTAGTTATTTGCCACAAATTTAATTACAATATTAATATGGGCTCTTTGTGCTCTTTTAACTAATTATTTGGAAAATCACAGCTATGTCTTTAAAAATCTAAATGCAAATGTAAGTTATAAATAAAAGGCTTGCCTTGCTTTTAGAAAGCCTGCGCATGAGCTAGTTTGAGGACAGGGAGCAGTCTAACACAGCAGTACAGAACCCAGTGCAGGCTGCAGACTTTCCTAGGAAGCAGCACAGGTTTACTGTTTGTGGGCATCCCCCAGCTCGCCTGTGATCAGTTGTTTAATCATGGCTCTATTTTGTGATTGTTTGATGGCTATTGCATTTCTGAAAGGAGACACAAATGAATCAGATTCGCTTATGCCTCCAGGCAGACAAACATCTCAAATCCCACAAGCCTCTACTTGCTCTCCCACGAATCTCCACAGCTACGAGAAATGGGAGAAAAAAAAATTAGCTTACAAAATGAATGTATTAGAAGGTGAACTTACTTCAGTGCTCTCTCAGTTCTCATATGGAAAGCAGCATCATATACATTGCAATAACTCACACTGAAGTTAAAGGCATATGAAGAGTGTTTTAAGCCAAACTTAATAAAGGCCAGGTTAAGACTTTCAAGCATTCATCCTAGGTGGTACCCACTGAAGATATCAGCACTTGCACTGGGAATTGTTTGTGAGAGCCCAAAGCAGGTAGGAGCTGCGCTAGCAGGTTCTCTGAGTTTGGTTGTGGAGCTGTGAACTTATGCTGTGGCAAAAACTTGTGTTTTGCTTAATCATTCCTAGTCTTTACCCCTGCACTTGTGCCATCCCCTGTGTTATGGCACCCCAATGAGTGAACTAAATCAGGGGATTGATCTAGCTGAAAACCTGGTCTTCGAATAAAAACAGGGAGGAGGGGTTTGTGCTTTGTCTTCATGATTGTCTTTTGTCTGCACAACCAGCTGTGTGACCACAAAGCAAGGCCAGTGCAGCCACAGGAGCGAGCAGGACAAGGGGTGCTTCAGCTGCTGTGGCTTCTTTACAGGGGACAGAAGTGTGTGCTCTTTCCAGGGGAAGAGACTGTGGTATTTGCTGTGGGAGGAGAACAACCCGTGGCATTGGAGGATGTCTAGCAGAGAAGTCACACAGATGCCCTTTACCTTCTCTTGGAGACTGTCATTTCTATGCAAAAATAGTTGGTTGCTGCCTTTCAATTTTGCAGATAACCTTTTCAGCCATTGCCCCATCAAAGATTACAGTTTAGGCTAATCATATTTGTGTTTGGACCTACTGTTCTCCTCATCATGATGAACGAAGGGAAACAGAATTAATTTACTTGTTAAGTTTGAGGGTGACAGATGAACTACTAGGCATTACTCTCAAGCCTAATAAAGTGCCCATTTATTCTGCTTCCATATTTCATAATAGACTGCTTTATTCCATATTGAAATATCTGATGATGTGGAGATTTAAACAGGTAAGGTATTGCTTTAATAAACACATTGTAAAGCATTTGCGGATGAAGTTTTACCCTCCTTATTTTCCAAGGTTCATGGTAGGAGTTTTGCCTTCGTTTGCCAGTGTACACTGCCAGGTTACATAAGAATTGAGTAGTCCTGCAGCAGGACTACAGGTATTCACAAACGTGGTACCGCACATGAAATCGAGTTATGTCAAATGCTTATATTCAATTCTCCAAGAATTTCAGGGCCCTTTGTTGGACAGGAGCTTCTACTGCATTGAGCCTCTTAGGAAAGCTAAGTGAGGTGCCTGCATCTCTCTTGACATGCGAAGAGGTTAAATGATTTGTTGAGTGACATTCAGCGAGTCCTTGTCACTCACTGTCCTTCTCAGCCCTGCTTCCCCTCCCGATACCCTGCAGTGGTCAGAGATGTCTGATGTTTGTCAGAGATGAACATGTTAGTTTAGGCAAGCCAGGCTGCTATGAATAAGGTATGAATTTGTAATTGGAATTGATCTGATTTTTGTAGCTGAATGAATTGCCACCTCTCTCCTCATCCACATAGACTGGAAGTTTTCACATTCTTGAATATTTTTTACTGAAGCAGTTTAAGCTAATGTATTTTGTTGTGTTGCTGGTATGGATAGAAAAATGGACGTGGTTGCTTTCAGCAGTTCAGCTGCTGAAGTAGCTCAGTAATTCTCTGTAGCTCAAGCATCACAATATGTGAGTATGCTTAAATTTCATTTTGGCGTTGTCTATAATTCTTCTTGAATCAAAAAGATCCAATTCTTCTTGGATCAAAAGATCAGTGAGTTCTTTCTGTTGGTACTTTGCTACCTTGAGCCTGCTTTTGGTGCTACTTTCTACCTCTTAGAACCAAGTGTATCTAGCTTCTGCTCATTGAAGAAAGCTGAGGTAAATTAGGCGTGCCTTTACTGAACAGAAAGGGCAAGGCTAGTGAACATCCTGGTTACTGTGTGCACAGGTGTGTTTATAACACTAGAGAGGGTAAATTTTCAGCAAGGCACAGTTTTGGTTCATTTCCCAATTAAAACAAATCTCTAGAATTTCATCTTGGCCCATTCAGTCTTTCAGTGGTAGCCTTCACAAGCCACACAATCCTTCAGCTGGGGTGTCTGTAGCCCAGTGATGCGAAGCAGAGTGGGGTTTATGCCATAAGCCAAATTTAGCTATTATGATCATTTGCCATTAGAATTTCAGTATGAATGGACCAAGTTCATCTAGATCAAGTTGATCTTTTGTGATATTCTGTTTGAGATATATATAATTGAGGAAAAAATACGCCCTTTTTCAAGAGTCCTTAAAAGGGTTGGAAAGTAAAATAATAGGTGCTTCAAAGCTGCTATTGATACGAAATTGAAAGAGAGGTACCAAGTACAAACAGCAGAGAGGTGGAATTGTGAATCCTCTCCAAGCCTGTCCTGCGCTTCTATGGTTTGCCTGTTGTTTCCAAGGCGTTACAAGTGAGGATGACCATGAAGTTGGTACCTCTGTGTTCAAAATAGTTTTCAGGCAGTTTTTCCAGCTCCTTTCGTTTGAATTTCCCAAGCAACTTCAGTTGGCTCCATGTATAGGATTCACAGCTCAATGCCAGCAAATGCCAAGCCAAAAAGAAAGCAGAAGGGAAAAAAAAAAGTGAAAAGCCAGAAAAAGGAAGCTTGAAAAAGAGTGTAGTTACTGTTTAAAAAAAACCCAACAAAATGCAGCCACAAAATCTTTAAGGGCAGTAGAGTGACTGTGTGTAATGGTCATGATTGTTGCACTGCTCAAGACAATGCTGCAGTTGGGAGTAATGTTCCAATTCTTCTTGTGGTGAGTGAGCAAGGACTTTTTCATAAGAGTTGCTGATTTTATATGCAATTCTGTCATCATCACCTCTGAGGAAAATCACTGGAGAAGCTTATTTGTTAGTAAATGTTCCTCCCCCATCCATTTTGGCTGCCTTTGTCCCCTTTCTCCATGCTACAGAGTGGCTGCAGAGACCACCTTTCCCCTTTTGCAGCAAAGGGAGTGAAGCAGATGCAGTTTTCCCGTGTTCCTTGTGCTGCCGCCCTGTGCTGCACCACAGGCTGATGCTGTACGGGGCAGAAGGTGCAGCACAGCTGCTGAGCCAGGAGCCTTCATCTCCAAGAACCCCAGCACTGCATCTCTCAGGATCAGCAGAGAGCAATTCAATGGTGCTGCCTGGGAAGTGCCGACTGCTGAGAGACTGAATATTCAGGCTAAACTCAGTGGCTTAACACAAGGGTGAGAAATCATGAAAAGGAGTGCTCTTTGCCATCTCTGCCTCTCTCTCTTACAATATTTTTCAAATGGCTGAGTTGTGCCAAAAGATACAAGTTGTCTTTGAAACAATTTTTAAGTGTAAATGTGACATTTGCTCCACTAATCACAATTTCTTCAGGTGGAAGGTAATAGAGTTGTCTGACTAGCTCAACCCTGGGTCTTTGCTTGAGTAGTTACTCCAGAATAAATTATATCCATAGTGGTGGTTTCATAAGTTCTTCTCTTTTTTGCATTAAGCACTCAGCTCATTTAGCATCTCGGTTTGAATGTGAAAATATTCTAAGAGGTGAAAGAGCAGTGATTTATATGTGGTACCCAGGATCCTTCTGCCCAGTCCTCATTTTGCTTTGAGCTGATTTCACATCAGATACATCAGTGCAGGGAATGTACGGTATTTTTTTCCCAAAACATTAAAAATCCATGCTAATTTCATGCGTGCTCATCCTCAATCTCATGACATCTTTAATTAAAAGATAAATGACAAAATTATGTTAGTGTGGATTTTATATAATTGCAGCTAATTATTTTTATTATTAATTTTTTATTCTTAACAATCCATGTATCCTCATTTCCATCATCTTTAACCAGAGGCAAACCACTCAATGTCTCTAGCCATGTGGATTTCATATGCCATTCAGAGCAAGCTAGTCTATTTAAGACTCAACAATTTACTAAACCCAGTTAGCAGCTTTATAGATTGTTACTCAAAGTATCTCATAGTTCAGTTTCATAACAGACCCACTTAGATTATCTCTTATCCCGCGTGTAACTATTCATTGAAGGCAACCATACCTTCTATCAGCAAAGCAGTGATTCACTGTTAGCATTTCATTCTCTTCATCTCCACACCCTACTTATATCCAGCCTTGCTTCCTAATATCCTAAAGCCAAACAGTCAGCTTGGGCTGATGTCTCACAATACAGGGGAGTAGTTAAAAGCAATAGTCTTGAACAGATTCACCTTTAATGGAAGTAACCTCTTAAGCATCCCTTCTGTATTTGATGAAATACTGAAAAAGTGAGCTTACAAGAACAGGTCTCTCTTTCTAGTGTGTGTATTATGTACATTTGCCAGAAAAGAGAACTTTGTTTGCAAAGAATGAAATCTGTGCTAGAGCAGAGGTCCTACGAAGGACCCTACACTTGTAAGATCTGCTCAGACCATCAAGTTCAGGCTTAACTGGTGCCAAAAGAGTTTGCACTCTTGCAAAGTTCAGCTGTCATAGCTGGTTTTGCTTACCTCTTCTCATGCTGTCCTGAACGCATTCATTCATTTCCTAACTAAACTGGTGTATCATCATTTTAAGAAGAGGATCTGCTGATCGGTTTTAAAAACATTGCTACCCAGGGACCCGTCCCTCTTGTTTTGTCAAACGTCAGCTGAAACCTCAGCTGGCAGAAAGAGATGTCATTCTATTGCCTTCAGTGGGAACAGGTCAGGCAGGAGACTGGACTCGGCAACATTTGGGTTTTTTTTTTATCCGAGTCTCGTTTTAAACATAATGTATAACATGTTTTTACATGAACTTAGCAGAAAAAAAAAGGAGAATGTGCTTTACGTGGATTCAGTGAATTATCAACTTGTGATTTTAGCCCCTGTTTCCATGTGCGTTTCTGTTGGCAGCGTTAGACTTAGTTTGTGCTATTCTTACCTCCACACTATGCTGGCACAGTGACTGGTGTGGCCACTCAGTAAACCAGACTGGGAAATCTAAGTATTTTTTTCTATTTCTCCCTGGTTGTTTTTCAACCACATCATCTCACTAATGTGGTTCATCACACATGCAGCCCTCAGGCACATGTGCTGGTTTAATACAGTAGGGCAAGTCTGAGAAACAGGGAGAAACACCCGGAGACAGGATTGGAGAAGGATTTGTGCAGACAGAACTGCTGCTCAGTTTTATTGACTCACCTGTGTGCTACTGAAATGCTCACCCAGTATTTGGGGAAAAGAAAATAGATACAGGCTCAACCTTAAAAAAAAAAAAAGAAAAGAAAAATAAAAAAAGAGAAAAAAAAAGGAAAGACTCGAAGATTGATCCAACACAGTATAGATCTAAGCATGGGCTTTGTAGGTGAATGTTAAGCCTGATCCAGATTCTTTCATTGCTTTCTGGTGGAGTTTTTGTGATGTGTTGTGGGATATACAGAATCAGAACTGAGATCTGTTGAGATACAAAAGTCTAAGCTTGTCCCTGCCAGTACAGATGTGCTAGCAATACAAGAAAACTCTCATCCAGCTTTGAAATGCTTATAAATGTTTTGACTATCCTATAACTGTCCACATCCCATGCAACCCGTTGGACTGATGCTTCAGCTTCTGTGGTGTGTTTATCCTAGTGAAGGGTGAGATCATTTTAACCTTGCCTCATATGGAAGCTGAAGTAAAATCACAATAGCATCAAGTATTGTGATACTGGTTAAATCCTATGGATGAAAAGTGTCGGGTTTTCAGGAGTGGTATCTGCAGGTGTCTCCCTCCGTTTATCTACTTCTTGCTGCTCAGCAATGTGATCTTACTGAGTTGTCCAATCAGTGTCGCTGTGTCTTTGCCTTTTGGTAGAGGCTACAGTGTAAAATGTCACAGGGATGTTGTAGTCTCCTTCTTCTTCCTCTTTAAGGGCTGCATCTCTTCTGTTTTAAGGAGGTGCATTCCCTCACTGAATCCATGCACCCAGCACCTGTGTTTGTTCAGCCATCTCTACAAAGAGATGGTGTCACTGGCTGGGGAAAAGAGTTTGTGCATGTGACTGGAGTGAAGAGACACAGTGGATGCAGGCGATTCAGAAGAGAACATGAGTAGCATTGTGGACCCCACTGAGCAGTGGGTGCCTAATAAATTTCATGTTCTTTGGTACATTTACAAAACGCAGTGTAGGAACACGAGCCATCTTGGCTAGGTGTGACAAGAATTAGGCAAAGTTCATTCTCACAAACTCTGCTGATCCTAGTGGTGTGACCTCCCGGTGGCACTTGGTGAGGTGACTGTTCAGGTGTAGCTACTTGCAATCCCAGGAGTGTCTCCTTTCTTGGTTGTTATTGTAGTTCAAGTCAAGGAGATCTACTAACAGAGATGATGGTGTTTAAGGTCACACCACTGAATTGCTGCACCTCGTGTATACTAAATACCAGCCTCCTCTTCTATAACTCTAAAGTCAGTAGTGTAAGAATAACTTGGGTTCATTTCAGGTAGCTATCTGGATTGGTAGTTGCTGTCTGCATGCAGCTGTGCACAACTGACACTGATTTTCCTACAGGTGAGGCAGGTATGTGGGACCGTGGTGCAGGAGCCTGTGGGACGTGTAAGTCTTTCCGCTATGACTTAGACAATCGTGTCAAGAATTTGATAATTTTTTTGAGGAGAAAGGAGAGTATACTTCTTCAGCCTCTTTAAGAGAGTCTCCAGTTCGGGCAACAACAGACTGCAGTGCTTTCGAAGCAGTACATGCCCCCATTAAGCCATTCTTTGTTACTGTACAGGCATAAGTCATGAATAGTTTATTTGTTCCTTGGCAACTTCATATTTTGTGTAAGAATGAAAGAACACATATGCAGTGGAACTTTTATGAGATCAACATTTAATCCCTGAAAAAGATTTAATAAACATCAATATTCCCCCAAAACTGGTGATCTTATCAGACGAAGGAAACTTGCAAGGCTGGTTAATAAAAAGCCAGCCTTTGCAGTGGTGGCTATGAATACACTTACGTACACATATGCTTATACAACTACATGGGGTTACTTCTCCTTGTAGCAGAGTCGTGGCCTCTCATTCTCGGCTGCAAAAGGCGCAGTGTAGGTAGATAAAATGAAAGTCAGCTCCTTCCTTGCAGCTACTGCATACATAAAGAGAGGTACAAGAAGTGAATACAGAACAGCATATGAGAACAGGGAGGCCAGGATAAAACAAGGAAAACATGGCAGAGGATTATATTGAGAATTCTATTATTCCTTTGTATCTCTGTTATGAGATTAGCTGATATGCACTATGTCCTTAGACATAGAATCATAGAATGGTTAGAGTTGGAAGGAACCTTAAAGATCATTGAGTTCCAACCTCCCTGCCACGGGCAGGGACACCTCCCACCAGACCACGTTGCTCAAAGCCCCATCCAGCCTGGCCCTGAACACTCCCAGGGGATGAGGCATCCACAACCTCTCTGGGCAACCTGTTCCAGTGCCTCACCACCCTTACAGTAAAGTATTTCTTCCTAATATCCAATCTAAATCTCCCCTCTTCCAATTTAAAACCATAACCCCTTGTCCTATCACTAGACTTCCTGACAAAGAGTCCCTCTCCAGCTCTCCTGTAGCTCCTTTCAGATACTGGAAGGCTACTCTAAGGTCTCCCCAGGGCCTTCTCTTCTCCAGGCTGAACAGCCCCAGCTCCCTCAACCTGTCCTCAAAGGAGAGGTGCTCTATCCCTCTAATCATCTTTGTGATTTTTTCAGTCTCTCAGTCCTGCAAGGGCATAAAGTTAATTGGCTTCTGTGTCAAAAGGCCACAGTCCCCAGAGTTGTTGTTCTTCTCAGGGCCAACAGGCCTTCATTCAGGGAAGCGTGTCTCACCTGTCTCCTAGTCTCTGGACTTCCCCAGATTGCTTTGGGGTGCAGATTTCCAACAGACTTGTTTGCAATGTTGTTTTGTTAGAAGAAAAGCTTTGTTCTTATTTTAAGATTGCCTGGGGAGCATTAACTTGGAAAGCTTAAAGCAAAGGATTAACTTCTTGATATAAACTCAGAAAAACATAAAAGAAAAAGATGCATTTCAGCCTATCAAGGATATGCAGCATCTTCTGTGGCTGTTCCTTAGAGCTTTCCTAACAGATCTCAGTCCTGAAGCAAAGGATACAAGTAGCTGAGTGACATTCTTCCTTTGGGATGCTGTCTGTATTACAGATGGACTTTTCTGGGTTTTTTCTTTGGTTTTTATTGGCTTTAGGCAGTGATAGGTAATTCAGCAACACTTTGCTTTCCTATCTGCTATATTTCTGTGTTGGCCAATAAGGCTAATGACAGGGTTGCTGTCCTGGAGAGGTTGCATCACTTTCAGGGGGTTCCTTTCCCCTCTCAGTCTGTTGGCCTCTGCTGTTCCCCTTCAAAAGCTTTTCTCTGTTTGCTTTATTTCCTGGGAATTTAGTGTTCATAACACAGAGGTCTTTTCCCAGGTATAGCAGCAATTATTCGTATTTCCTACTTTCTTGGCTTCCTGAACAGGGCTTTTTTCCCCATTTCCTCTCAAAGCAATGTGATAAACAAATACACGCTGTGTATTCAGTTGGAGCCAGAAGGAGGTGTCTGTGCTACCCAAGTAACTTCCTGCATTTTAAAGACCGTTACATTATTTTATGCTAAAGAGTTGAAAAGTACTGCCACCTAGTTCATCCTCCTACTCCAAAACAGGATCCGCTCTACTTATAGCATTCCTGGCAGACTCTTGTATAACCGGTCCTTAAAGATTTCCAGCAATGGGGACCCCACCGCCTTTCCAAGTGAATTTTCAACTTGAACATTTCTGCCATATGATCTCCTGACTTCCGTCTCCTGCCGCCTGTGAATGTTGATGAGCAGATTATTACCTAACTCTGTGCAGCAGCATTTTATGTATTTGAAGGGTGTTTCCATGCTCTCTCTTCTTTAGGCTGAGCAACCTGTGTTCTCTCAGGTTTTGCCTATAATTTGTGTTATCTAGAGGTCTGCATTTTTTTCGTTGCTCCCCAGTGTTCTGCCTCCAGTTCTGCCAGCATCTCTTCCTTGAGCTGTGGAGAGGGTACTTTAGAGGAGCCAGCAGCAGCATTGAGTAGAGCATTCCAGCAGTTTGTTCCAGAGTGGCACTTGCTTAGCTTAAAGCAGCACAGCAACATCATGGATTCACCTTCGTCTCCTGATTCTATGCAGTGCTTAGATGCTTTGTGCAGCACTGCCGTATGCCCAGCTGTTCCTCATCCTCTCTGAGTGCAGTTAGTTGGTTTTGTCTAGGTACGGAAACTTACACTTGTCCTGCTTGAAAAGTATTCTTTAGCTGTTTTAGTCAAGATTGTTCTAATCTTGTCCTCAGTTATACTTACTGTTTTGCCCAGCTTAATCTAATTTGTCAGCTAACAAACATTTCTACTGCATCCCCTATTCCAGACCCTAGAAGAATGATCCTTCGGATTTGGCTATGAGCTGTGGATAACTTTCAGAAGCAACAAATTATTGGCAGCTACTCCAGCCATTTGGAATATCACCTCCTAGTAGTAAACTTGTTGATCACCAGTTTTCTTACCTACCTTTGTGCAGCTCCCTCAAAGGTGAAACATTTAGGAAGACAGATTTTGTACTACCTAACTTTACAAGCTGAATTTAGTATTTTTCTTCTTGTTCTTTTTTCTCCTTTTGTTATAACTTTTTGAAAATAGTACTAAGATTTTTCAACTTTGTTTGAAACTGCCACATGTTTTGTGGCATGTTAATCTTAAACCATTTTTTCTTGTCTGGTTTATCTGTCTATGAATATATGTGCCATATACACATACACACCCCTACCCACGCACCTGCCCCCCACAGTGCTTACTACTTCCTGCAATTTATTGATTACTGATTTATTAGCCTGTTACCATTTATAGATGGAAATTAGGTTGTTTTGACTAGACTTGCTCAATATGTCCATCTTTTTTATTTTTTATCTTTTTTATTTCCATTGTGCGCTTACAAGTGGTTTGGTTATCTGCACCAGAGTCTTTTATAGCTACTGTGGCTTCGTACTGTTTGGGTTTTTTTTTTCCATTTTCAAAAACAAGCACTTTGTTTGACCTTTTCCAAACATTTCGTACCTTACTTGTCCTCCATGAACTCTCAAAGACAACTGATAACAGCTCTGAGATCTCTTCTGCTCATTCCTAAAGTATCTTAGGGCAAAGTTCCTCTCTTGGACAATTTGAGAACATTTGATTTACTCTAGTGTTCCCTGTGTATTCCCTATTCTGGGCTGAAATCATATCCCTTCTTTGCTGGTATTAATTCCTGCTGGGGAGAGGATCATTCTACCTTTTTTAGTAAAGTCTTAGCGAAAATGCTATTTTGATCTTCCTAGTGTAATGTCTTAATGGCTTTCTTTCCTTTCTTAAGTGGCAGACTAATAATTTTATTGTACTTACAGAAAGAAGAATCTAATTTTGTGCTCTCACCGTTTAAGTCTTCATGCCCACATGGTGTTTTATTGCATGATGCTCATATCATCTTAGGGTGGAAGGTGTTCACTATGCATACATCCTGTCACATTCACATTTTTCTTCTCATAAAGAATAGCCATAATGTTAAGGATGCAACAGGCCAAACATGGCAGTTACAGTTTTCCAAACTAATGCTCATTTTGATAGCTGTAGAAGTTCTTGCAGTGGACCTGATTGGTATATGCTGTCATCATGTGGCTACTTTGAATGGTGCTGTGACGTTTTCCCCATCATTATATGCAAAATAACAAGGCACACCTCACCTACAAGACTCTGGCTCTTTGTCTGCCATCTGAAAGTATTACCTGTGCAAATGGGAACCAGCAAGAGAAATGTCTAACAGTCAGCCAGTTTCCTGTGCGTTAACAGTAGTTTAATCTGCTGGTCAGTAGTTACTCTTACTTTGAGGACTTTTTCTGAGTTGTCTTCCCAAGGCAGCAACTGCCAGAAAAGCGATGAGAACAGGTTTCTTGTGACTGTCTGTGTGGAACCACACTACCCTAGGGCAGGGAAAGTAAGGAATTTCTACATCTCCAAAAGAAATCCAGTTAGCCAGATTAAAGCTCATAAAACCTGACAGCTCTGAGAGGGAAAATAATGTATGGACTGGAAGGAAATAGTAAACAACGCTTAATTGTGCAAGCATCTGCAGAATTTCCACCACGTTTAACAGATACTGTAACCAGTCCCATAGAGAAACCCACTGTGTTTGCAGATGCAGAGGTACGAATGTTTTCAAGTTACCTCCCAGTACTGCTGGCTGCCCAGGGGGGGCAGGTGCTTTTAATTTGTTACTTTTATACAAAAAGGGCAAGCGATTTCTTTTAACCTATGCTTTCAGTTTTTAAGTCTCTCTTGTCTTCTGGCCTCCAGTTATGTCTTCCTGCTCCTTTCATCTTCTCACACTCCTGTTTTCTCCTGATTTGGGGTTAGTTTCTCACGTAACAAATAGCACACATGATTATCCTAATATTCTCTCTTCACTTTTCCCTACCCTGTCCATTGTATATGGGATGAGTTGCTTTTTCCTACCGTAGCCTGTTTTGTTTCCAGGCTGCTGTACAATTTGCAGAAAAGAAGGGTGACTAGATGCAGACGTGGTGGGAGAAAGAGTAACTTGAAAGAATAGCAACTCAAAGGATAGGTGCCTGCACTTATCCAAGCGCCCCTCTGTTGTTGATTTGCTGTGTGGCATTGGAATAATTATTTAGGTTCTTGGTCTGAGTCCAGAACCATGTCCCTCTACCTCAAACTCAGCAGGTGTAAAGGGCACTTAAGCACCTAGCTCCTGGACAAAAGTCCTTAATTACAAGAATAAAATCTACACAAGTACCTGAGACAGCATCCAGTCCTTCCCATACACTTATCTGCCACCTAACTTTGTAGACCCTGATTTCTTCTGGTGCTCAGTGGAGATGAATGGCTGTCACTCCCATCTATCTTCATTTCTTAGGAGAATGAATTGTTTTAAATTCTTATATAAATTCCTTTTTCATTCAATTATGAAATATGCTTTAATTTTACAGTAATATTATTTTTAGTAATACTTTTTGTAGCCTTTAGTATTAACATCTAGTTGGGGGAAAAAACTGCTAAATATTTATGCTTCTCTTCTTTGATCTTTCACTCAGAAGAACTGAAAAGGTATCACTCTTAACATTTTTACTATAAATATTTTAGATAGCATTTGAAAAAGTCCAAATTCACCTCTCGTGTTGGATTTGTTCAGATTATTGAGATAGGTGATCAGTTGCCAATGGTTGGAAACTTCTGAGTGATGCTGCTGTGTCTAATGACCAGTGATGGAATCATTAATACTGCAGTTTGACAGAAGTAGGACCAGCGTCTCTTCTGTCTTCTTAGTTGCACACAGTGGCTTAGGGAGAGGTAAATATAATGTCTTTGCACAAGAAACACAACTCTACAAATGCAGTGTATCTTTAGAATTACTCTTTGCAAACAGGTTGTGTTCCTGACCACTCCAGTACTAGCCAGTCACCCTGGAAGGGCACAAGGCATTGTGAATGAGGTATCTAAGTCATGAAGTTATGCCAGACCTACAAAGCCTGTTTCTGCCATAGCTGTCTCATTCTCCTGTTGAGTTGTAAGGGATTTTGGAGGCCAAGAGCAATGTGAACAAAGTGGGAGAGCCAGCAATGACAGAAACTGTGTTGATTTGTTGTGGTTTTACTCACTGAAAATGTAAATTTTTCTGTAAGAATTTTCTGGCTAGCAACCAAAGCCCTTCAGCAGCCAGGACTTCCAGGTATCTCGTGCTTCTGTTCTCCTCAATGTGCTCTGATTCACCATCAGCTATTTCAGCCAAGTTTCTTTTCCAGAAAGGGAAGTAATCCATCATAGGAGATTTTGGCCTTGGCCTCTTATGGAAAATGTAGTTGTCCTGGTTTCCAGCAGGGACGGGATTGATTCTCCCCTGTCTCTACCCGGCACAGCTATTCCACCCGATGTGTGCCAGGCTCAGGGGCAGCAGGGAGCTGGCCGGGGAGGGGCCACGACGGGGAGTGGGCATGGTGACGTCACGGCATAGGCGTATATATGGGCGGGCGGCGCTGGGGTGCATCTCAGCGGCGTCAGTGGCGGTCGGGGCGGTGCGGGGTGTAGTCGGTGTTGTACTCATGTTTGTCTCCTCCATCTGTGTTACTGTGTCCCTACAATACCTGCTGCTCTGGTAAACAGTTTTTATCTCAACCCACGAGTCTGCCTTTTCTTTCTCATCCTCTCCCCGCCGCTGGGGGGCGGAGCTAAGGGACTGTCACGTGGCGCTTTTGTTGCCGCCGAGGCTAAACTGTGACAGTGGTCTTGCCATGGGTTCTGAACTACACAGGGAAGGAGAAAGCCAAAGAGCTTAGATAGCAGTTCCTGTGAAGCACAACATCTAAATTGAGTTATTTTATTCTTTCGTTTGCTGAGTTGGCAAGTGTTTAAGCCTCTAGTGGTCAATTTTTAAACAACAAATAAGAGGAAGTAGTATCCCTTGCATTTTGTTTTGGTGAAAACACAATTAGATATTGAAAAGCATTTGGCACTGAACGTTTTCAAGCAAACCTCAGGAAAGTGAAGCTAAATAAAACTCTCTGCTGTACACGGAACAGGTATTCTGTCCTGTCTGATGGTGAGACTATTGCTTTTTCCCTTTTACTTTCAGCGTTGAATTATTTTTCTATGTTTACTACATAAAATTGTCTCAAGTATTTTACCAAACAACCTTCTCTTGTTTGCCACTGCAATGGGTAGAAGTCATTTCACTGAATTTTGTATGTGTGCTTTTGTGTCAGAAAGTTTGCTTGTTCTTATCTTTATTCCACCTGTGCAGTCCTTGTGTCTGTCATAGTGATGACCCTGAAGAAAAAGTAGGTTTTCATACTCTATTCTGGGCCTCATGGGCTTGCACACTTTCTGACCTTTGTGTGCACGCCCACTGCATGGCTTGCTTT
This sequence comes from Thinocorus orbignyianus, assembly GCA_013400375.1. Taxonomy (NCBI): domain Eukaryota; kingdom Metazoa; phylum Chordata; class Aves; order Ciconiiformes; family Thinocoridae; genus Thinocorus; species Thinocorus orbignyianus. The sequence goes on from VXBW01004510.1 coordinate 58,483, forward strand.
TATTCCTGAAAGCCTCAGCCTCAGTAAGTTGAGAGACTCATTCCATTAAAAGTGCATAATGTTGCATTTATCTGACGTGGTGAGTGCTCCAGGTTTACTGTGCTGACAGCAGGACATTCAGTCATATCATTGAAGATATTCAGTCTCTAGCCTATTCTTGAATCTTCCTGGGTTTAGAGCAGGATTTTCAGCTGTCTCACTAGATGGAGTGGTGAGCCCCTAGAAACTGAGGTGGCCCAGTGTGAACTGAGAGCAGAAAGTTCATCTTACAAGAGGGACAACTCTTAGTTACATCCAAGTTTAAATCCATGTGGAATGGATTTCTCAGTATTGGCGTAGATCAGTTGTGATGGGAGTTCTGTTGCCTGTGCTTGATAGATGATTTTCCCAAAGAGAGGGAGATTCGAGGACAAGCAGTCATCATTGATGTTGGAATCCATCCCTTTGAGAACTGTTTTCATACCAGCTGTACAACCACTGATCATTGCTTTCTTCAAGGAATCAATGAATCATTGTTTCAAAAGCGAAAACAAAAAACCACAATTCCAAACCCCAAGGCTTTGCAGGGTTTTTTTCTGGCCTCCCATAGCAGCAAAAGTTTGTGTCACAGTTAGCTTATGATCCTGTGGAGACTTTGGATTTTCTTTTGGTATAATAGAGAATTATGTTTTTCTCCTTGTTCTTCACCCTAGTGGTATTTCATTGTTGCCTGCATGTAAAGTTTTCCATTACTCTTGAGGCTGTGAGGCTTAAGAGTTTTTTAATGGGAAGTGCTTGGATCTGAGATGGGTTGACTGTATCGTTGGCTGGTTACTGAAACAACTGCGACAGTGCACAAGGGAAATAATCTCTCTGTTTCTTGTGTAACTCAGTCTGTTTACCAGAGTTCCCTCTGCTTGGGAGCTGGCGGAGAAGAGCCCCACACCCCTCACATTGGTTCTTCTTTTGCAGGCAGGTACCAGCAAAGCAAGGTGGTCTGTTGAAATGAGGAAAGGTCGTTAAGGGCCAAAATGCTGGGCCAAAGAACAAGCAATTGCTTGAATTGTTTCACTAAACTTTTAGTGAGAACGTCGCACAGCCAGGAGACTTGCTTTTTCAGGGGATGCCTATAAATTATTTTTTCAGTAAATATTTGTTTGTATCTTTTCCTGACTGTAGGAAATTAGGTGATAGGTTTAGGCAGAAAAGGAAAATTGTGATCAAAACTTTCTAACCAGTCCAGTGTTTCTGGATACTTGACAATGGCTTATATCCTGTTCATAGCTATTTAACGGTGTCTCAGTGACTGAGAAGCCGAAAAGTTTCCAAGTGTTTTCATTTTTCATCAACCTTTCATTATCTTAACTAGCAGGTATTATTTATGTTCTTTGCCACTGCATCCCATACCATGCCCTTTATCTCTCTCAATAAACTGGCTATTAACAGAATTTTTACTTCTTTTCCTACATTAAGAGAAAAGCTTAAAATGGAATGAATATTAAAGAAAGAATGAAAAGGCCAAGCAGGTTCAGGGTTTGGTATTCAGATACAGATTTCACCAAGTCCAATTAGAAAAGAGCAAAGAGTCCATTACTGTCTCAGTTTTGTGAAATAGAAGAGCAATATTTCAGTCCAACCGTCTGTCAGTGAATATGCATCTCTTTTAAAGTGACCACCAAAAAATAATCCACAGTGGTCAAATAGTGTAGACAGTCTTAACGTGGTTATGTTGACCTGAACTATCTTTGAAGTTGAACCATCCTTCTGCCAAGTGTCAGCAGCAAAAGATGTGAAACAGAAATGACCGTTCCGTGCCTCCTGGTTTAAAACAATTCTTTCTTCTGAAGGTGATCTAGTGCCTTTCACTAGCACCTTAAACAAAAACATGTCCATTTAAAATATGCTTTTGTGTACAATATGCTCTTCCAGAGAAACGGAGTATTAGCATTTGAAAGGACTGATGAGAATGCATCTTTGGGAAAGGCCTTTGTTCAGAGAATTACTGTTATATTCTACGTTTATATCACCATGGTAATTGAATTATTTGCCATTGACAGTAAGGTGTATAGCACAAGCCTTTTGCCATTTTCCATGATGTGGTTCCTAGCAAAGAGTGCTATTTGTCAATTTAAAATTTATAGTATGACATTTAGCAGTTGTCCCTACTATCATAGTGGTGGATGTGGTTTGAAGGCACGAAACTCAAAGGAAAAGGTACATCTTCTACTTCTTGCAGTTAATATTCCTCCCTGTTTCTGCTTACAACGTGAACTATTCTGGCACCATTGGAACCAGAAAGCAAAACCAAAGCTTTGCACTCTGCATGGCTTTGGCAACTACAGTATTTTCATTTCTTCCCATCACCATCCCTTTCAGGACATTGTTGCAATCAAAACAAGCCTTTCTTTTCCCTGAGGTCATTCCATGCATATTCTGGGCATGACGTGACCTCTGTGAAGCATGTAATGGTCACTGAGAACTGTGAGAAGGTTTGCATAAGGTAGTTGCATGATTAATCGTTCGGGGGGATATGGGATATAGACTGCTATGATAGGAATTGGAAGACCCTCGAAGAAACTCATTAACACAACTCACGTAACAGAGAGAAAATAATTTAAAATACTTGCTTTACCATATGGGTAGATCTTCCATTTTATATAACATTCTGTAGGAAAAGGTGCAATATAGATACAGTGGTGAATAGTACTGCTTAGTACACTGCTCAGAGTACAAAAGAGATAGTACTCTTTTTCACTCCTTGATGCTGTGGGAGATTGTCCTCTCTACTTTTCCGTTCCTCAAAGTAAATCCAGCTTTCTAGAAAAGTGTCTGATTCTGTGTTGTCCTTGCCACACAAGAGCAGAGGTAACATCCTTACAGAAGTCTCTGAGCCTCCATGCTTTATTTAAGACAGATGGAAAGCAGTTTAAAAGTGGCTTTTCCCCCACTAACTGCTGCCTTTTTTGTCTCCAAGTACAGGGTGGAGAAATTTTCTTTCCTGTTACGGTGTTGCATGTGAATGAGAAAAATGCCAATACCAGACATTTATTCTTTAGGCAACATTTTGGTGACCAAATGACCCCTTGTCTTACTCATATCTAACCACTGAGACAGGTCCCCAGCATGTTTATGTATTTTGCTGTTGGTTGCAATTGGGATCAAGTTTCTAGCCCAGTTGTATTTAAAATGTCCTTCAGTGGACTTCCGTGTGGGCAAAGCTGATGCACGAGTATTAATTTTTATTGCCTAACACATCTTTTCATTCTAGCCTGGGTCCCAGTGCCAGGTTGCTTTCATGTTTGTTTTATTAAACTAGTGGCAGACTAAGGCCCCTGAATTTCTTGCTGTGCTCAGGTACCAGGCTGAAATACCAAAACATATACACTGACCTTCAGGTTGGGCCCACACAGAGAGTCTGACCTGGCAGCGAGCAGCTCCCTTGCACCTGCAGGCAGCTGTGTGCCAATTCCCAAAAATCAGGAGGCAAAGTTCTTTCCTCCAAAAAGCGTACGAGAGAGCATTAGGTACTGTTTCCCTCCAGTGTTTGTTCACAGACCGAGTGCTTGTTTCCTCCTGCTGCATCAGAATAAACCCCGATCTTCCTTTACCCTTTGAGCAGTGCTTTACTGTATTCACTGCGTTTCATTACCTGAAAGCCGCAGGCTGGTGCAGAGGAGACTTGTGACACTGAGATCAGCTGAAGCCTAATGGGAGAGGAGTCCGCGTGACTGCAAGCTGCATGGACTCTTCTGGTGGTGCAGTTTAGGTAAATAGAGCCCAATGTGCTCCCTGTTAAGCTTCTACTTTTTTTTTTTTTCTTTTTTTTTTTTAAACCTGGCGAGGCTGCTGTTCTAGGTTTTGGCCTCATTTTCTGTTGCTCAGGATAGAGAGCTGCTGCTTCTGTACCGTCAGGCTGCAGCATGACATGCAGGAGAGAGTTCATTATGCATTAGAAGAGCCATCTTTAAGGTAGGCAAACACTCTGTGAGTTTGCTGAACAAAAGGAAAGCAAGAAAGGGAATCAGCAGATGTATTATTTGCCAACAGTAATTGTTTCCAGTTGCAGATGATGGTAGATTAATGACATTGTCTTAGTATTTGGGTGAGGGAAGATATTAGAAATATTCTTCCCTATTTCTCCTGAAAAGTTAGCTAATACTACTCTCAAAACAGTGCTTAATGTTTTGAAACTTGAGTGTGCCTTTTATTGAAATAGCATTGAACTATTGTACTCCTATTTTCTAGCTAGAAACAAAGATGCAAATAAACCTAGCTAAAAGGTGGAAGAAAAATGTAACATACCAACGTCAGTAGCCCACCATGTGTATTAGTAGTTACACCATTTTTTATCTATAATTAAAATTAGATACTTTACTTTTAATGCAATCCCTGTTATATTTTTCTTGCATCAATGCTTAACTTCAGCTGCAGCTAAAAGAACTCTGGTCCAGTGGTGCTCTGCAAGACCTCTACCCTCTCCTAATTTAAATGCCTCCTAAAGATGCTGGTTTTCCACAACACTCACAAGAAACTATTGCATCCTATTCTGACCTACTTAATTTGCCTCATGAATGAACTGCTCACCAGAATGGAGGGAGGGGGATACCTGAACACGTGAGCCAAGGGAAATCGTTACCTTAAATTAACCGTGACCAGTGAAGAAGCAGTGCTGTAGCTATCCCTACCACAGCTTAAATACATTAAGCAAACTTGTGTTTACATCACATTAAATAGTGGCAATGGCTTTTCCGTCATGGGATATACTCCCAGCATATACAAGACTTGAGGATCAGGGCTGTGACTGTACATTTCCTAACTAGATCTTCAGCCAAAGCAATTTGCAAATGTTTTTGTTCAGATGGGTAGCTGAAGCACCGTTGAAAACTGAAGTACTAACAACTGTAATGGTATTTGCCAGCCTTGTTTTGAAAATTGTTCCTGTTGAGCCCTGATTCGTTATCCCTCTCTTACTCAAATTTCTCTCTTATATTGTAGCATCTGGCTAAATCCTTGTTATTGCAGTTACCTGCTTCTCCTGGGTCTGTCCTCTCCACTGCTTTGCAGAGGTGGAGCAGAGCAGAGAAACACCTTCTTCACAGTTACACCTCCCCCTCTTTTCTGAAACATCACTTTTCTACACTGTTTAACCTGCACCAGGGAAAGCTCTTGGCTGGTTTTTAGCGGTTAACTGCAGTCAGCTTAACACTTTATGAAATGCAGTTTGCCCTTTCCTATGCCAGGCAGATTTAACTTGCTTTATCTTCAGAGCACACAAAAATAAAGAAGGAATGCTTTAATTTGAAATAACCTTTTTGTTGTAAATTGGCAGCGGGAACAAGGCAAGTTTCCCATCCATGTTGGGTGGGTCAAAGTTCGTATCAAATAGCTATTATGAGATAAAAACTATCTGTGCCTGTTTCTTGTAGGATTTGAGGTTGAAATTAGTATCTTGAGAGAGTTACCTTTGTGTATGAGGAGCACAAATAACCTTAGTTTTAATCGAATAGACATAATAAACACGGTTTCTAACATAAAGCAATTTTCAGGAGAGAAATGACCTGAAGCTTTCTGGATGCCTTTGTGTGCCGTTAAATGCTAGTCGGGGAGACCCTTCTGCCTAGTACTTGATCTTTGGTTTCCCATTATTTTTCCCCTCAGATTTTCTTTCTTTCACTGAAGTGTTTCCCTTTGAAAGAAGCAGCTGCACGGGTTCCATTTGAAACTAAAAATAAAAAGGATACCACAACTGCCATTTAAAGGCAGTAATACAAACTCTGCAATTGTAGAGTTGCCTCTTGGAAGAGCTGTGTACTCAAGCCTGTTTTCTATGTTACCTCTTGTTCAACTTACTGTTTTGCTCCTGATTTTGCATTACCTTGTCCTTGCTGAACTCAACAACTCTTAAATACTTTCTTTTTCCCCATCGTTCCCTCTTCCTTATTCCCTTTCCCCATTCTCTTTTGCCTTTTCCTTTCCATAGAGCAGGGAGGAAGAAATTTTGCCATGTGTGCCTGCTGTCCTGTGTCGCCCTGTTTCTCCCCAAGTTTGCTGGGCTGGCCCTGCACCTCAGCTCCGCTTCGGGAGTGATGGCCACCCTCATCCTGCATCTCTGTCCTTCCTCCCAGAAACACTGACTTCTGATGCCTTTTGTCCTTGTTTCTTATTTCCAGCAAAGGCAAAATAGTCATGTGAATTGAAAAATAAATGTTTTACTCTGTTTTGCAGCTGTGTGTTCGGTCTCATCCTCCAGGCAAGAGCCTGGATGGTGAGGCTTGTGAGATTCCCCATGCTAGCTAGCAACACTGCTCTCCAGCGTTCAGAGGATGTGTGGTGTTTTCCTTATGCCCATCACCTCCATCCCTGCTGGTCTGAGGCAGGTGTGTGTGCACAGTGCTCCCTCAGGGGAGCCCCATTAGCACCAAAATGAGAGAGCTGTGGTGTCAGCAGCAGTTCAGTGACGTTAGCATAGCCCTCCTCCTGGGTTTGTTTGCTCCAGTAAGAAGCTACCATACCACAGTACCAGTTGAGGTCTTAGGTGGTCTTCAGCAAAGACCCCTGCCAAAATTAAAATTCAGCTCAGTTCCACCTCTCCAGACTGTGTATTTTAGTATTAAGGTGATTTTCAAGCAACAGGAACAAAATTAGACCGCAAATAAAAAATTGTCCAGAGCATAAGTGTTTTGTCTCATGTATTTGCATTTGTAGGCATGTGTATTTATGAGTCCTCTTTTGATTTTTATTTTGTAGGACAAAGAAGGTCAGCCATTGCTACCGTATCACTTACCGGCACCCGGAGAGGACTTTAACACAGGACGAGGTGCATCGTGTCCATCGAGCTATTGAAGAGTCAGCAGTTCGAGAACTTGGGGTTGAGGGCAGATTCTAACAGCTGGTCTGAAGCCCTAATGACAGTTGCTTTTTCTTTTTTATTATTTTTTCTCTTTTTACTCTTTTTGTCTTTTTGGGATGGAGCATACAAGTAAAGAGAAGGAGTTTGTGACTGAACCTAGCACACAGGAAATGATTGATAAGTGGGCAGTGGTACAACTACCGGATAATAAATATTACTACTGAGAAACCATTGACAAAGCGCTGGCACTTTATTTTAAGAAATGGGGGAACAGCAGTAATGTAAGATTTCCCTCCTGTTACACTAAGAAATACACTGCCGGGTGGTTTTCTGTATTGTTAATTGGTCCCTGGGTTCCATTAAACTGTAAATACTTGGCATTATTTCTGTGTTGACAGGATCTTCTGTCCGTATAATGAGTGAAGCACATCAGAGACAGAGATTAGCTCAGGGAAGAAAAAATGTTTTATCTTTCCATCCCCCCTCTCATTTTTACATAAGAAATGGCTGGTCTTGCTTCAAGAAACCTTCCAAGAAGTACATTTGCAGTCTATCTCTCTTACTTTTAGAACCCATGGGTGTTGCTTTCACCTGCTGTAGAGAAGGCTGGTGCTGGGACCAGTCTTGGTTCTCTTCAAATGCTAGATATTTGGTGAGTCTTTCTTGTTGGATCCCCCTGCTCCCACAGAGCTGAGCAGAGCCGCTTAATGAGGTTCTCTGAGCTGTGCCACCTTCCCCAGGTGAAGAGTTTCCTTGTCTCAGTTCTCCTCACATAACCACCAGCGCAAGGTAAGTCTCTTCGCCTGTCACCATCGAAGGATTGATATCACATGGGGCAGGATGGCAGTAAAGAGAAACTCTTCCTTACAATACCCTGAAATGCAGCTGCCGTTATCTCTCACAGTATCTAACTTACCAGCAGTGGTATCTGCTCAGAAATTTGACCTTTAAGGCAGAAAATCAAACTAAAATGGGATCTCCTACTATTTCAGGCACCAGTCTCTTTACAGGATGCTTGGCTTTTTCATTGCAGGTTATAATAAGTAAATTCTGGGAAAGGTATGATCCTAGAACCTGTAGAAGCGTTCAAATGGTCTGATAAATATTTGATGAGCTATTGCAGATGCTGATATGGAATATGGGACCTGGTTTTGCTTGTAATGGCATTTCATACAGTCTTGCAGGTCACATCTGGTTGCTGTGCAGGCAACATTCCCTCCTTCAACGAAGAAGGCAGTAAAAGCACTACAATAAACAGCACCTAACACTGATTTATACCTTATCAAGAAACATCTGTGCAGCAGGCTTGTACTCAACGATAAGAAGCCCGTTACTATTGCAGATGTGACAGAAGCAGAAAGCTCATTTTAATTTCATTACTCAACATATTTAGCTGTGTAAACAAATCCTAATCTAAATCACTGTTGTGTTACCCAAATAACTTGATTATGAAAACAATATGCTAGACTTTGTACAAGGTGAAAAGAATGGATGCCATTTAGGCAACAGAAAAATCTGCTTGGTTATTTTTAAACCGTGATCTACTGTGATCCGTAAGTACAACCTAGCCAATTTGATGTTTCTCTGTCTTCTTCATCCTTTGCCTTTTCAGGATTCTCAGTGAGGACAACTGAAGAGGAGGGGCACTTCCCTGAACTGCACTGAACAGTAATTGTACCTCATCAATGCTACCACATGGGGCAGCAAATTACACAAATGTTAATTGATGGGATTGCATATGGAAAAAATACTAAAACCTGCCTAATATATGAAAGTACTAAGTCTCTTGAGAAACTGGGGTGGAGTAGATTGCAAGATTCCCCTTTTAATTTATTGGTTGGTGACGTTTCCGTTTTCTGCTCCCTTAGTCTTTCAGCTCTTCTCTCATTCTGATCAGCCAGTTTTGGGGGATTAGAAGTTTGGGGAAAGGAGGAGAAAATGGGACAACGAGCCTTCATCACTTCAGCCACAGACTGATGTGTCCAGCTTTGCAAGGAAACTTGGATGTTCTTGAATCAGCCAGTCTCCAGCCACTGACATCAGTTGTGTTTGACGTGGCTGACTGAGTTGTTTGCACTCTGGTGGGGAGGGGGTCTCTGCAACAGCCAGGTCTTGGTGGAGTAACGATATTCTTTGGAATGTAAAACGTTAACCTCAGGGGCTAATAGCAGAAGGAGGAAATGCAGAACTTTGCTTGAAGTTGACCTGACACCGTGGGATCATCTTCTGGAGCAGGTGTTGTGATAGCGGCAACTTTCAACAAAAATGCAAATCATTAAGGTTAAAAAAAAAAAAANTTCTTTAGGAGCAAGTCTGATTCAATTATGTGAAGGATTTCAAGGCCTGTAAAATCAGATGGGCTGGCTGTGAACACAATATGAAAATTTGGGTATGTTTATATTAGGTAAGTCTTTGTCATATATATTCTAGTATTAATCCGCTCAAAGACGTATTGTTCTGGCAAAGGTTCACTACTACTAGCAAAGCAGACTTCAGATCAAAAGGCATCAGAGATGCATTTTTATGCTGCTGACCTTTGGAAAGCATGATTTTCTCTTCAAACCCTGACCTTAATTTTACTAGGGAAATTTGCTATGGTCAGTATACGGTTCCTCAAATTATTCGGTTCCTTGTGGATACCAACAGAGACCCCATGGGAATCTACAGGCATAACAGATTTATTTTACCAGTGGTCAGAGACACATGATGGTAACAGTATCTCAGAGGCTGGGCTGATCCTCAGTGGGAGCATAGAAAACCTGCCTGAGGAAGGCCCCTGAGGAAGGCCCTTGGTACAGTCACTGACCAACTGTGTCAAAGAAAGGGCTACCTTCAGCTGTCACTTGGCTTTTCTTAAGACATAGCACAAAGGTAAGTAATCTGGCTTGAAGACCAAAAAAAACACAACTGCCAAGGTAAGTTCACTTGCTCATCTTTCTGCAACCCTACTGTCTTGTCTCATGTACCTCTCTCTGTCCTGGTGGATTTATAAGTCTAGTAAAGGTGGACGGGTTCCTAAATATCAAAGTGATGTGACGCTGTGTGGATGTACAAAGGGGAACAGCAGTTGAGTAATTATTGTGCATGCTGACTGACTAGCGTAGTGGCAGGCACAAGGCCCTGCTTCTTGCTTTTATCAACTGCCTGTGTTTATTTTTGTGTGCCGCTGCATTTTATATCAGCATCCTTTAATAAAAGAGAAAAAAAATCAATTGTGGCAAAAGAAGATACACATACTCAGGAGAACTGACTGGGGATTTCTATGACTGAACGATGTGTACTGTTTTAATGTTCTGGGTGCTGGTTTTGTTCCTAGTTACCATTAGTTTTCAAGCTAGCTGTGATTCCTGGAAGACTAAAGATTTTGCTTTAACACCCAGTTTGGAATCTTCCCAGTAAACTGGCAGCAAATTTACAGTACACTGAGGCTTACCTGGTTTTGATGTTCTTGTTAAAGGTGCTGCAATGGAAAAGTGTTGTGAGCTAGATAAACAGTAAATTGCTCTGTGTTTTTACCCTTCAGACTTCAGTGACCTCTGCCATAGCACTGCCAGGCACAATCAAACAGTTGTGCCAATCTGAAAGCAGCTTTTGTATCGAGAATCCAAATCAGATTAGTAAACCACAGGTGGTGGTCATTTGCCTTCCATTGAGGGTGTTACTCCCATCCCTTCTGCAGGCTGGTGGCCTTAGTTCAGTGTTGAATTTACTGTCTTCTTACTCTCTACGTCTGTACTGATTTTCAGAAGTACTGACAAATTGGTTAAGCCCTTGAATGATTTCCTGCAGAGGTTAGCTTTTTAGTTTCAATGGGGAAAAAAATGTGGGCTTTTTGTGTGATAGTTTTTATCTGCAGTGACTAATGCATTTCACCTGTCCCAGGTAACACTCTTGGCCAAAGCAAGACGCCTTGGTGATTCACTGCAGCAAACACAGGGAGTCTCACCCCAAAAAGCAGAATTGTGTCAGTCTCATTGAGTTCATTATTTCAGTAGAACTGAACAACCTTGTCTTTGCAGTGGGTCAACTGAAGGTTGGCTGGTGCTCGTTAGTTAAACCAAGGGCAGAATGCACTCTGGGTCTTGCCACCACCACCCCAAACACTCACAGGAGTAGTTTTAAGCAAAAGGATGCTCTGTCAAATTCAGTGCAAGTATATGAAATGGTTGTACTGGATATTTGAGACCTGCTAGTTGGTATCACTGAATTAGCTCCATCAGAATTGTTACCATCTGGGAGAGAAAATGGGTTTGTACGTCAGCTCTGAAATAAGTAGCCATATTTTTAAAGCTCAGAGCTCTATTCAGATATTGTCTGCTGTGCTGCTTTGCTAAGAGAAGACTGGCTGTGTAAACAGGTTTGCTGTGTGTAGACCAGGCCATATTGAATAATTGCATACATCCTGATCAAATTTTAATGTTTGTGAGTGTTGCCTTTAAGGGCCACCAGAACTGAAGCCATCTTGTGAGGACCTTGAACAGATTTGTAGGACACATAAGGAACTAGCCATTGACACTCATTACCTGCTTTTAAACATGACTGCAATTACATCTTAATTTTAAGCTGTGTCTCAGAGGAGGCAGTTGCAGTTCAACGTAGCGCATGGGCATATGCTGGGTGAAGGCACTGACTTCTCCAGAATCTGTTGTATAAGGTTTGATCATCATTAACATCTGATGCAGTTGCATGTTTGGCAGTTTTTGTGCTTTTGTGAGATGGCCTCTGTTGTTCTATTTATGCCCATTTTTAACTAAGTAGAGTCTGCTTTAGTCTGCCTTTTGTACTTGGAAAACGGTGCCTGGAATTACTTCTGCCATGACCTAGCTTTCTCATTTCAGATTTGCTTACCTTCCCTTGCAGTTTTTGCTATTCAAGTTCCGTTTCACTTCTTTGGTGAAGAAACAGTGTCAGGCTGTAGGCAGGGAGCTTTGTTATACCACAGCCTAAAGCCTGTGCTCCCAGGACGCATTACTGCAGGGCCTCTCTGTGCTCACCCTCTGGATGCAGGTGATTAACACACAGTCCAGGGAATTGTGCCTCTGCCTGCTCAGTAATTTGCTGGGCAGCACCACAGTCACCCAGAGCAGCTGCCACTTAAATGGCCAGGAGATTGTTCTCTTTTTATTTTAGCATCAGCAGCTCGGCTTGTATCACACTGTGACACAGGCAGAAGCGCTGTGTGGGTATTTGCTGCAGGTAAGCGTCGGTTAGATGCATCTCGTGATGTGGTGCCTGTGCAGCCATTTTTCAGTAGAATCGCTGTGTGCTCGTGAATGGCTGTAACCATCTTCATCTGCAGATCTGAGGGACATTGAGACTAAGTGTCGGGATTAAAAAATTATAGGACCCCCCAACAGGCACAGGCAACTGCTTGGGGGATTTTGTCCATGTCTGTACAGGTTTGAAAGTCCCTGCAGGCATCTGTCCAGATGTTTAGTCACTGAAACGTTTTGAAACCCAGAATGTGGTGCCACTGGTGTCATTTTGGGAGAGGGGAGCAGGTTTAGTGAGAGATCACATGGTAGCCATGCAGCAAAACAGGAGGAGTTGTCTTCTGATGTCCTGGGCTCAAAGCACCAAATTCCCTTCCCTCCCGCAATGCTACTGGGAGGTGCGGATGTGAGTTTGGCTGCCTGCCTTTGCATAGGCACATAGTAAATAATTAGCATGCACAGCCAGGCTTTTTGGTCGTCAGTTATTGTTGTAACTGATGATTAATTTAAGGGGTTATTGATTCTTATGCCAAATCTTTACTCGCTGGTGGTAGGGAAACTAATAGTCATTCACAGGGTCTTTATTGACAGATCTCAGCATAGGAATTCGATAAAAGTATGGGAATGAAAGTGTCAGTCTGTAGGTTAGTTTGTGTCTTCCTGATCGTGAGGAGATTGACAGAAGTTTAACTCAGTCGAAGGTCTAACTTCATTTTTTTGCTGAGTGTTCAGCAGTTTGGCAGGTGCTTTCAGGAGAGATGGGGCCATCTGAGATCCCCAAGCAGCTCTCTAGAGCTGTCTCCGTGGTGTCCATCAGAAACCCCTTGCAGGAGTAGTGAGGGCTCTGAGCACACACTGTGCCTTGCACAGCAATGCTGGTGGAACCTGATTGCCTTCAAATTTCTGTCCTGTGCTCATGATATGTGTAAACCTGCCTTCTCAGGGCCTCCCCTGAAACTCTCCCTGGTTTCTACAATCACCCAAGTGCTATTTAGGCTCCCTTCCATGACCCCAAACCTCAACTCTTCACCCCTTTCTACCACAGTGCCCTACTCCATGTGCCTGGTGCCTAGCCAGAAGCTTGCTTAGAGGGCTTTCATGTTGGCTGTCCAAGGGGCCAAGCAAACTCAAGTGATGAACACTCTACACATGCGTTAATGTTTGGGTCTCTCCTCTCAGCACAGCTGCTGTTTTTCACAATTTGCCAGCACATCATGCCTTGGAGACCCTCACCCTGAAGTCCAGCATGGGTGGGATTGTTCCAAGGGGTTCAAAAGTCAGTGAAGGTCACTGAACAGTGAAAGGATGGACACCAGTACAATTGCTCACATGCTTGCTTCCTTAGGAAGATGAGACAGAGAAATAGGAAGTCTGTAATGAAGGTTGTCATTGTAAATAAGTGTATTCTGACTGAAGGCTGAGACAGGAGAGACAGCCTATTAGTAAGAACCCAACACGGTCCCCTGTATGTACTTCCAGAAAATTATTACAAACAAATTTTCGATAAATAATAACAGCAGCCTTCTGTGTGTTCTTCTTGTGTAACAAGCTTCTATGTTATTGCACTGTGGAGTCTGTGTCACTTTTCATTCCTTCCTGCTTGGTAGAAACTGAAAAATGTGAATTTGGTTAAGAATGAAATTATTTCCTGTTGTTCCTGGTCTTGCAGCGTTACCTCTTACTTTTGAACAAGGAGGGCAGCCCAGCATTGCTGGGGAGATCTTCAGCACCTTGACAAATTATGTTATTCCTGTGCTGCACACAGACATGCATATGAAATTGGCTGTAGTGGGTGATGTGAGCCTCATTTCTGTGCTGCAGATACAAAAGCAGAGTTGTTGTTCCCCATGCTCTGTGTGATTAGAGAATTTTCTCTCCTGCTGCTTTGCTCCGATACACAGAAAATCACCTTTTTCCAAGAAAAATTCAATACTTTCTGATCCCTCCTGCTGTTAGAGCGCCAACAGTCTTCTGAGCACTCTCCCTTCAAAGAGCAATTGAATTTTGGGCAGAGAACTCCCTTTCCCACTTGAGACGTTTTCCTTTCAGCCTGAAAGACTTTCTGGCATCTGTTTGGGCTCCTGTGCAACACCTGCTGCTGGTGACAGTGCACGAGTTTTTTCCACCTTGTGGGAAGAAAGGTGACTTGATAGAAAGGCCAGTTTTACAAAATAAATTTGAACTACTTAAATGTCCTGCAGTAATTAAAAATAATTTTTAAAATGTCAGTCTCTTAAAAGTTACTAATAAATGTCCATTTTTGATCTTTACTAGAGGGCAGGCTTGTGCATTGGTAACATTTCCACATCACTGCAGTCTATGAGGCTCCAAGAAAGGACAGCTTTGCCACTGAAGGCTCTTTCTTTCATGTTTGGAAAATTGCTTCATGGTTGTCTGGCTTCTTTTCTGTTTGGTCACACATCTGGAGTTGTTGGCTGCCCCTTCTCTGCTTATTCCATGACACCTTCTGTGGTACTTTACAGACTGAATTCCTTGACTATTCACAGTGTTGGAGCATCCTCAGGGTGACTGTAAAGTCTATCACCAGGAGAGTGAGGGCTTAAAAGGCACTCAGCTCCTGGGGTGCCATCCACATTACTCGCTTGGTCCTGTGCAGCCGGGCCAGCTGCCAGCCCAGCCACCTTGCTGAGGCTGCCCCGCCTCCAGCTTGGAGCTTGTTCTGCAGGAGCAACGCAGACTTCTGGAGGGCTCTCCTACATAGGCATCGGTTTGCCAAGCTGAGCAAGAACCAGTGCCTCTGTGAGCACCTTTCTGCCCAGACCCAGACGGCTGCCCGTCATATCTGGAAGGAGATATGTTTTAAGGCCAAGGATGACAATGCATTTTGTTGGGAGCAGGATCAATTCTTACCTTGGGTTCAGTGTGTTTCAGGTATTGAGAGATGAAAGATGAAGGAAGGAAAGTGGGAGTCAAGGAGGGTCACCATTCCTCCTCAACCCTCTTTCCTTTTCAAAGTGTATGTTGGGTGAGGCTAAAGGTGCAACTGGCAGCACTTTCACAGGACCTTGGTCCTCTGTGGACGTGTCTTCAGCAAGGAATTCATTCTGGTGCATATACTGAAACTATGTCAGGAGCTACACAGTTGCTGCTTGGGATCTTAGTGTGCTGGAGATTTAATGTTTGCAGTCAGGAGCTCATGGGCACCTTGGAACCGCTGTAAGGAGGGAGAGAAAATGCTTAGTGATCAAGCATCACTCCAGACATGATGGTGCAGAGAACTGCACTGCTTCTCCTTGCTCTGGTCCTTCTCTGTGCCGAGGCTGGTGCACGCTACCAATGCTTGTAGCATTGGGGCAACTTAACTCAGATGCATCTTTATAGGGTGCCATGAGACCTAAGTCTCGTGGTGGTGACTGAGACACATTTCCTCTAGTAAAATCCGGGTAAGCATACCTGAAACCATTTATTGAACTTACTGAGTAGCATTTTGTTCTTGTCTCAGTATGGAGAGCTTAGCTTGGCAGTCCAGGCACTTAAACACAACATCATGTATGTAGAAGCTCTCAATGCATTCTTTTTCTTCCATTAATTTATTCTGTTTCCCTTTGTACCCATGCAGACTTTTGCCATTTGTGTCCTGTGGCACAAGCTCAGTTTAACTAAGCTGTGTTAGAAAGAATATGTGCTTTGGGCTGGTTTGAACCTGACATCTGGCTTCGCCTGGTGTCCCAAATCCCAAAATAACTGGTACAGTCAACACCAGGCCCTAGATAACCAGAGAGGTACTGACAAATCTGGAAAGGTTTTGGAGGAGAGTGACAGAGCTGATCAGGAGAGGTGAAAGTACAGGTAGATGAGTTCAAATTAAAAACGTTGCAGAGCTTAGCTCAGGAATGACTAACAAATGTGTGGTTTGTGAGACATGTAGCGCTCTGATGAGTACGAACACCCTCCCACTCTCCTGAGTGTGAGAGAGGAATTTTTAGTGTGACACGCAGGGATATAACAAGGTCTAATAGTGTGGCAGTCAGGCTAAACGTAAGGTAAAATTTCCTGACAGTGAAATATATTTTGCTGTGGAACAGCCTCCTGGGGAAAGGGCTGGGGACCAACTGTTTGGTCCTTTTTAAAGCCAGACCAGGCAAAGCATTGGAAAGGTACTCCAGAGTGCAAGCATTAATTAGCAGGAGAATGAACTGGTGATCTAATAGGTCCTTTCCATTTCTAGTTCCTATGATATGATATGATATTCTTTGTAACGAGTTTTGACTGGTTTTAAGCTTAGAGGGTAACAAGGAGATAAAACTGAACAAAAAAAGATTAACAAGAAGGACTAAAAAAAAAAAGTGGATTTATTTAATAGTCGTAGAAAGTGCCAGATTGAAAGTTCCTTAGGCCAGTGGTGCTATTTGAGAATAGCATTGCAAATGGGAAAGTGAAAATTGTTGCACTGGTAATGATCGTGGTCATGACTTATTTTTATAGAGCCCTGGTACTCCAGAAGGATCCAAGAGCACATTTTAGATTGGGTGTGTGCATGTGTGCATCCATGTAATGGGAGAATTGCTGCAGCTGACACCACAGTGTAGTGACCACTGGACTGAAACAACGTACTTGAATGGCAAACAGCAATGCAGGACAGCAGTTTAAGATGGGATATAGAGAATAACTTCTGTAATTGAAGCTGTAAGACAATTGGTTTGGTTTGGCAGAATTTCATTAACTGATGTATTATCCAGACCAGAGTTTCTTTTACAACTGCCTTTCCCTATGTCTTTGCTTTGAAAGTACCAGAGTCTGGCAATATTGACGTGGCCTCCCTGGTTGGTTTTGAATGAGCAGGGAGAAATCTGCTGAACTAGCATGACCATGAGCCCAGCCACATTAGACTGGCTTCAAGGATGGGCATGAGGTCACTCTCGCTGGTCATGCCATCACTGGTTATCTTGGCCCTTGCCACTTTCAGCTCTTACCTCCTGGAGGGTTTTCAAGAAGGGTTTCTTGCAGATGTTGTGTTTTCCAGGCTGCTTTGCTAGCCTTAGACATTTTGGCTCATGCCTTTAATATCTTGCTCTGGGCCTGATGCTTGAATGTGGCTGCTGTAGGCAAAGGCTGCTTCATTTTGTATACTTTTTATCTCCTTCTTGCAAGTCCTGACATCCAGGCTGTGAATTCCAGTAGGACAACGGTATTTTCCTTTAGTTTATCAAAAACAACAAGCAAGCCCTATTGGAAAAGCAAGGTCTGAAAATGCGAAATAGTGAGATCTGTGTATGGAACCAAGAAAGGCAATTTGAAGAAACTGAAATATATTATCAACTGGTTTTAATATTGTCATTTTAAAGGGAAGTGTGTTGGTTTTCATTCATGTGGAGAACAACTCTATTTTTTCTTTTTTTTTTTTTTTTAATAAAAATAAATAATCACAAATCTAAGAAAAAGAGTTAGAAAGTGGCCAGAATACAGATGCATTGTTTATGCCCCATTAAATTAGACTTTTTAGATGACAGCCCTGAGAAGTCATCTCAGTTGAAAAAGGAAGGAAATGAGCTAGATGGTAACTTGCATGTTGTACATGTCATCCTTCTGCAGCCACATGCTCACCATGCATCTGACTCACATGACATTAAGAATTACTTGTTCTCATTTACACTGTCTGCAACACAATGTTTAACATAATATTTGTTAACTTTACAATTATCAAACACTATCCATTTGTTAATGAAGGTGGCACATGTTCCTGTATAAAGCACTGTTGACCACTGAATGGCTGAAGGACCATATAGCTTGACTACCTCTGTTTTTTAGACAGGATTATCCAATATTCAAGATTGTTGTTCGATAGTCAGTACCGATTTAGTTCTTTTGGCTGTCAGCTAGTCATACATAAATCAGTCAAAATTTTCCTTTGAATGTTTTTATTATTCATAGGTGTTGACTGGAGTTAGAGTACTTACTTTATCCACAAGAAATTTTATCATTTCAGCAAAACAAAATACTCATTTAGGCCTGAGGCAAAATGTTGCCACTCTTATGCTTCCAAAATACCAGAACCCCAAAAAATATTTATTTAAAAAAGACTTATGTGATAGTCCTTCCCACACCCCCATCCTGAGATTGATGAGGCAGTCAGAGACATTAGAGGACCTGCTACTTCCTTATTTGGTGGTGAGGAGTCAACTTGAAAGCCTAATGATCTGAGGTTCCCAGGGCTTGCCGTTCTTGGTATTGTGGCAGCTGACAAAATAGTTGCTCCAACAACATCTACCACATGATTGCCAAAATTGGAAGGTTCCCACTTATGGAAAATTTCTTTGTCTAAAAACTTTCACCTAGCTCCAGGGCTTAGATTGCAGATTAGTATTTGACTTTCAGTAGGACACATGTTTCTAGATTTATTTTTTATGTGAACATAAAACATTTCTTTTTCATTTAGACATCTTAGCAAACCTACCTTTCTTAATAATATGGTAGAAAACCTCTTAAACTTTGGGTTGTTTGTCAACTGCTGTTATCTGATATTAGTCTGGGTGTACTGCTTTGTTTTTGGGGGAAGGATGACCTCTGCCAAGATCCCTCTACTTGGTGGCCACTGGTATGAGGAGGTTGGAAAAGAATGGGAAGGGAACTCATCTGGGATCTAGCAACAAAACCATGGCATGAGTGAGTCGGAGATCATTGTTTCCTACTTAAATGCTGAATTCATATTAGGTAAAAGGAGGGATGGGATTCTGAAATCCAGGCACAGAGCAGATCCTGACTGGTCAAGGAGGTCTAGAGTACCATAATAAATGATGTCATTGACGGAAAAGTGGGAGGGGGAGCTTGACTTTTTAGTTCCTGCAGTGGCACTGACCAGTCAGACCACAAAGAAGTCACCTCCCCTCAGTTTGCAAGTCTGTAAAATGGTAATAATGATGATGCCAGTTTTCCTTCGCCACGTGTTTTGAGACCTCCAGAGGTAATACACTGTGTAAGCCCACTTTATTAGCATGGGTATTTAACAAGATGATGTTTGCATTTACACCACAGCACATCCCAGTTGTATAGGGACCATTTACGGTACCTGGTGCAGTACAGTGAGAAGGGCTACTCGGAAACGGTCCCTGAACTTCAGCTGGTCACCATGGCGACAGAACAGCTTAGCACAGCAAGAAAAAAGAAAAGCAATATATTCTGTTAAGGGTAACTTATGGCATCAAGACTACACTTTGAAATATCTCTGGTTTTCTGGGTCTGAGCTTGCAGTACACGTTGCTGAGCTCTGGGATTTCCTCACTGATTCCTCTTCTCCAGCTCACCTACAATGAACAAATATGGGCCAAAAAATGGACAGTCATAATGGTGGGAGAACTGTTTTCCCTTGGCTTTTTTGTTGATAGGGTGGGTGGGAGAAGATTCTACATCTCTGAAGCCCTTCTGCAGGGACTTGGTGTTGAGAGTGGATGAATACCATCTGCTGGCCTGCTTCCTACCCAACATTTCATACATGCAGCTGCCAGGTGCTCCGTTAGCCCCTGGGTCAGCTACACTTCTAGTGCAAGGACTTTTCTTCTAGCCATTCTCAGGGCCACCAGTCACCTCTAGAGCCTTGAGCAGAGAGGAATTCCACCATGTTTCTGCCAGGCTCCTTGGACTAGAGAGAGGCTTTTAGTTCGTACCCCACAGCAGGCTCTGGGACTGCCATGCCCTGTGGGGACCTGGTCCTGAACCCTCACAATGTGTTTTGCAACAAATACCTGGAGCAACAGGAGGAAGTCCTTTGGGAGAGGACTAGCAAAACCTGATGCCACCCTAGAGAGGATCGTTGACATTGTCCATGTTTCTCTGAAGAAGCTTTGAAAGGGCTTTAAGGGGGGACCATACCCTGACGTCTGCAGCATGGTGTGCATTAAAGGTTTCATCATCTTCATAGCCAGGGCCCTACAAACAGGCGTGGGTGAGCCAACTTGGCTGCACAGAGCCAAAATCAGGTGCCTCCACACTGAGGAAAGGATGAGAACAGTGCTGCCTTGGCTGCCAAAGGCCTCTTGAAACATTCAGCAGTAACCAAGGAAACTTCATGCTAGAACCAGCTCAACATGATGAATTGCTGCCTAATAACTGGCTGCTTAAGGGTCCAGATAATTCAGCTGCTTCTCTTCGGGTGGTTGCTGTGTGGCTAACTTAGTGGCTGCCCTTTTGTGCTCAGTGTTCCTAGCATGAATGTTACCGTTGTGGTGAAGCGGGAAACCTGAAGTCCATGTGCCCAACTGGAAGGCTCTGAAAAGCCTCACATCACAGCAGCTCGCTGCAGCTTTGTGTCTGCACTGTGTCTCCAGATGTGACTTCTCTGTCCCACAATGCTGTTAGCATCTTGCACATGGGAACCATTCTTGGGGTGATTGTTGCTGTTTTCAGGATCTTCTGGAGATCCTTCTCCAGAACCACAGCAGTGGTTGTAGGGATGCAGTGGTCATTTGGTGCTGCATCTTGATGGGCATGATGGGCTTGACGGTTGGAGGTTGCTATGTTAAATGACATGAACTTTCTGGCTGTCTTATGCTTTTATTTTAGAATAAGATATAATGGACACAGTTGCAGGGTGGAGGCCATAGATTTTGTAAAGGAAATTATGAAAACTGTCTGGTTGGCCTTTCACTAGCTGGTGAAAGTATGACTGAGCTTCTCAAGATGGAGGAAGAAGACAAGGGTATAGGAAATATCTTTAAAAAAATAGGGAAATCATAGGGAAACTTAAAAGAAAAACAAGATAAAATGGCAATTGCATATAAGCCCACGCATGCACTCACTCTCTTATTTTCTCTCTTACACCCACACACTCAAGCACATCTTTCTGTCCGAAATAGTAGGGAAAAGATGTCCTAGCCTTTATTGTCAAGAGCAATTTCTCTTCACATGTCACCACCAACAGATCCTCAGAGCAGGTGGGTATATTGCACAAAACTCATCCACTTGATTTTTTCCTTTTCGAAACCTGAACAAAACAAAGGAAAAAGCCCCCGTGAACTGTTGAGTTGAAGAGCTACATGCTGACAGCTCTTGGATGGATGAAGCCTGAACACAACTATTTGTATGCCAGTAATGTGACATGAAGTAGCAGGATGACTGTGTGGGGAACCAGGGCTCACTTTTCTTCACAGGAATGGCTTTTAGTCCATGCCCCTTTTCATTTGGGGATGTCAGAGAACCCACTTGCAGCTCCTCTGCTTATTTCACTCCCAAAATGGGTTGGAAGCTGAGGGATTTCCCAACCCCCATGTTAAGCCTGCAAGGAGCATTGTTGAAAATAACCTGCTGATTGCTCTTGCCTGGGGTTAGCATGTTCCCACAAGACTTATGCCTTTTGGTTTTACAGGCTGCACAGCAGTTTTACACAGCAGGATGAAGAGTGATGGCTGCCAGCTGGGTTTAAACTTCCACTGTCCCTCCACACTGCTAGTGATAGCACTTAGTGCTCTGCTCAGAAGGACTGAACTTTGGGTGTCTCTTGGGAGGCAGGACCATTGTATGCTTGGGTAAGGTCAGCATAGTCTGCCTGGATTTCATGAGCAAAAGCTTGAGCCCGTGGTAATCATGCCCAGACTCTCCCTTTCCAGAGAAGATCTCTTAACATATGCTTGAAGATTCACACAGCGAGCTACAGGCAAGTTGGGTTTTTGTCCTGTATTTAACTGATACTGTAAACTTCCCTGCTGGATATTGGCCCAGGCCCTCTTGACTTTGAGTGGTGTTTGTTTTGCTCCATGAGACTTTCCATCCCAAATTGTTTGGGTGAAAGACTCCACCAGCTCATTTAAAAATGAAGTTTGTTCATCAGAATCGTGTCCCATGCAAAGAGGAAAAAAAAGTCTCTGGACTGTTGTGGATTCCTTGATTCTATATATTCACTCCTGGCTGATGGTCAGGCTCTTATTGCATGTAAGAGAAGATCATTACAGTACCTGGCAAGGAATGGAATTTTTATTAGAAGATTTTATTTTATTTTATTTTGTTTTATTTTGCTGAAGGCTAAATAATACCCGAGATTCCTTCAATCCCCTTCCAGTGTTCCCTTCTTGCTACATGAAACTACTGAGTCTGTATTGAAAATACGTGCAAAAAAAAAAAAAAAAAAAAGAAGGATTTTTTTATGATGCTTGAAGAGAATGGATTTGCAGATCTTCTCTCTTTAAATGTGTCAACATAAAGTCTTGCAGATTGCAAGGCATAGGCAAATAACTGCTATTTATTGCATGGGCTGTACGATTTTTTACCTAGCTATTTCTGCTACATGCAGAATAGATGAAACAAATTTTCCTTGCACGTTTATATAGCGCTTGTCAAGAGATGCATGCAGTGGTCTCCTCTAATGCTCATTTGTACTATGATTCCTTATCCAGAATTTAACCCCTCCCAGAGGAAAAGTGCATCACATCTGTGATACCTTTTACAAACCAGGCCAGATTCTGTGCAGCATTCTCTTTAACAGGTTACATGTGGTGCTTCCCTTTCTTCTGGCCTCCCTAGTCTCCTCCTCTGTAAAGGCAGTCTAAGGCAAGCCTGTCACAGAGTTACAAGAGAGAGACCTTACACTTGGCATTAGAGGGGCCAGCACTAACTCTTTAAGGTCTCTCCATCTTAAGATATCAGCTTGTTTCAAAGGGATAGTAAAATAAAAATGTATTAAAAACAAACAAAAGAGAAGAAAAATAAGTTATGCAAGGCTCAACAAGGAAAGTCAAGTGCTCTGTGCGTGGATGTCAGGAGGAAATTGTGTATGTAAGCACAATGAAGTTAATTTGATGGATAGTTTTGACACCAAGGAAAAAAATTAAACTATTTCTCTATTTCTTCCTTACTTGCCATCTATATTTCCCCAGCTGTTTGCCCCACTGGCTTTGGGTATTCTCTGCTAGTATGTTATTTACAAAGCACAATATGCCCCAACTGTTCCTCTGGCTGAGAGTGTCACTTCTGTTGCTCGTAGCTGCCATAAGAGGGACAATGTGTGTGTCTACAGGTATGTCTATATTTTGCTGAACCTGATTTTGGGTTTCCTTCTACAGTACCATATTACAATTCTCCTCTCCATCTCTGATCTAAATATCTCTGTTTAGTGATACATACAAATTATATCAGTGATGCAGACATTGCAAGTTTGTGTGTGTCTGCATCTCATTTGCTTGGACAGAGCTTTTACCATTCACGTTTATTTATTTCTTTTTTGAATAAGGAAAATAAAGGTCGGTGTAGTTAGCCTAGGATGACAGTTTTGCAGCAGGAGAGCACTGAACAAGAAAAATGAAGACTGCAGAAGTGGAAGGAGGAAATGAAAGTTGCTCTGCCGACAGGGCTACATGAATTCAGCAATGGGTGGATTAGGCTGAGTGTTATCAGTGATGATGAAACACAGCAGACTGTGGTAATGAAATATTTATGAATGGGGAAATGATACTGCATTCTGCAGTGCAGCACAGGGGAAAGTGAAATTTCAAGAATACTGTAATAGCAAAGCCCTCCATTAATTATCGAAAGCAAGCTGTAATGCCAGTTACTATGACAACAAGGTCCCCTATGTATTTTGCACCATTTGGGGGGGTAGGAGGGGGCTGCTTCTATTTACTGGAGTGTATTGTATTTCTTTTTCTGTTGTTGTTAATTATGACTGTCCCAGCCTGTGACTACGTGGTTAATTTCAATGATAAAATTATTAAGTGATTATTGGCTAAAATACAAGGAAAGCCTTATTAAAATATTAATATTACTTATTAAAATAAATAGTACTGGTCTTTTTATTCTGGAAAGAGCTAAAGATGCCCCTTCCTATATTAAGGGACAGACTGTTGTTGCTATTAAGATCTTATATAATAATAATGCATGATATTGTAATAATAAAAAGTGAAATGCTACTAAAAGTATTATTAATAATAATTTTGACTGTGTTAGGCTTTTACCCACAAAGAATTTTAGAAGCAGTGATTAATTAAAATGTCAATATTGGCATACTAAATCCACTGCTACATTTCCAGATGGGGCAAGGGAATGTACAACCTCTGTCCACTTATTTTTAATTACTACTTATTTGGTTTCTTAAACCCATGACCCTCTTTGAGATTTCCATTCATCCACAGCGCAGCCAAGGGTTTTTCCTGCCTGCATGTCTACATGGTAGAGTGTATGTGAGGAAAGCAAGGTATAGACCATGATGGAGGAGGACATCAGCTGAAACTTGTCTCAGGTCTGTGGCAACATATCCTGTTAAAGCAGCTCTGCCAACTCCCTGCATGGCATAAGTTTATGGACAACAGGTCTATATATTGTTACTAAATGAAATAGGAATATATATGTAACCTCCAGCTCCTTTATTCCAATGACTATAGATGCTGGAAATGGATGGTGACAATGGGTTGCAGGTGGTGGCCAGGCTGATCAGATCTCACTAAATAGCATTTTCTACTGCCAGTGTAAGAGGCAGAGCACTCTTCTGCATGGATCATTGCTCGGAGCCACTCAGACTCAGCCACGCTTTTCTTTTTTATCTTCTTATTTTTAGGCCTAATAGCGATTTCATCAATCATTACCAAAGGCCTATAGAGATGTTCTTACTGTAGCTCCTTTCCAGGTGGGCAAAGTGCACTACAGATCCATTAAATGGCTTCCCTAAGGTGATATAGGAAACCAGTACTAGAGGGAAGAACACAAGCCACATCTCCTGTTTTCAGCTTCAGGACATTCCATGGCATGCAACAAACTCCTGGTACTCAGCTCTTCTAGGAGAGCAGGAGTTGCAAAGGTAAGAAAGGAAAACAGTTTGGAACTTGCAGTGTAAGTGCTCACTTGCAAGTAGCTTGATGCAACCATTTCTGTTAAACATTTACTAATCTTACATGATAAACAAAGCAGAAGTAGGAGTCAGCCCCGTGCATCTCACTGGTGCAAACCTGGATGGCTAAAGAGCAAGCCAAACACAGTGGTGGCAACAAGATTTCTGTACCACCACTTAATAGGAGGTACCATGAAGGACAGACATAATTTCTTATGCACGGGTGTGTGTATATGCATATACATGCACAAATGCATATATAAACATGTGTTTTATATGCGTGGAATACAATGGACTGCACTGTGATGGGCATTGGCTTAGCGAGGAAGGATTTTGCCTGATTTTGTTTGTGATGAGCTTATTGAATGGATATGGAGGAGAAACCCATCTATTAATTTCTTATTCCTGCAACTCTCCTCATCTTCCCCTCCTTGGAGTTCAGAGCCCTTGGCTCCTCTTTGCTCTGATGCCTTCTTGCCTAAGGCAGTATCCTAAGGCAAAATCACTAGGACTAGGAGTCCTCCATGCTTTTGTAGCTTGTGTGTCCTTTTTTTTTTTTTTTTTTTTAGAAAAAAACACCACCACAAACCAAAACACAGTACTGTGGGAATGATGTGAACCCCATGAGCAATAAACAACGGAGTAACGTAATCTGGCCTCCTGCCGCCTGATGAATGGCTGTAGGAAGCTGGTGGGGAAGGCAAGGGTTCCATTTTCACTGTGATGAGAGCTGCCCCAAAGGACCGATACAGATGTGAGCTTTCCTCTCCTTAGCTCCAAGGCTAGAGGCAGCCAATAAAGACTACAACTCACTTACTTACAAACAACGGGGGGGAAGGACAAGCCTGGTGAGTGTGGGGAAGAAGAGCAGGTCATATTGGTTTAACAGTTTCGGAAACTTGACAGAGAAGAAGAGGTCCTGGTAACTGTTTGTTTAGTGCAGAAAAGGCAAAAAGTAGCCATGGGCAGGTGAAATGTAATAATATTCCTCAAACACAGTGTATGAAGGTCTGCCAGAGACAGGTCAGATATATTAATCCTGCTACAGCACGTGGGGATAGCTGGACATCCCGTCGCTCTCCCTCATGTTGGGAACTCTCTGACTGTATGCGTCTTGTTGGGAGAGGATGTCTGTCGGTAAGGGGCATGATGGCGCCTCAGAGAAACCCAGCTCCAGCATTCAGTGCCATGTCATCTGGGACAAAAAATGGTGAGGGCCTCGTGTGCTTCAGAAAAGTCATTAGTCCCAGGGCTAATTTTAATGTAAAAGAAATCACAGCACAAATAATTCCCTTTGCTACCTAGAGGGCTCTACCTACACCCCTGTGTATTTGGTAATATCTGCAAGCCTATACTGGAAAGAAGCTGAGCTGGAAATGTCCCCTTTTACTCTTCTAAATACTTTTTGGCTTGCAGTCTTCTTGGGGTAAATTTTGAGAATGTGCAGGTGCATATGTGTATGTGCATGTGTAAACTTTAATTCATTAAATTGTCACATACTTATGGTCATCAGGGTGATTGCAGGAGGCAAGTCAACTTCATCTTCTCTGGGATGGAAGGCATTGTTAACAGATTTGTACATCTTTGTGTGGAAAAGACAAACCTTGTCCCTAAGATGCATCAGCCAACTGAGGTAAGCCTCGTTGGTCCTCTGGGTTTGCTTTATCCATCCTCTGCCAGCTACAGTATAAATTACCCTAGCTACACAAGGATTGACCCCTGAGTCAACCCATGCCAAAAGTCATCCTTGTTGTTTCCAGGAGGACAGCTCTGAAAGCTACCATGCTACAAAGATTTGTACCAAACCCTGAGGTTAGTCTAAAATAAATGTCAAATATCTATATCACAAACATCTAGAAAAAGCACAGACCGGTGTTTACAGACATTTTAACCTGTTGGAGTGAGAACCCTGTCACCAGGCTTGAGAAGTCAACCTCTGAATGGCACTAGGAAAAGCAGTATAGGAGCCTCAGGATGTGAAGGTCTATGTCTGGGTCTGCCCAGTGCATAGGAGGAGGGAGGAAAATCAGAAGGGAAGTTAGTTTCTGGTTACTTCTGACAGCCCCTAAGGTTCTAGGTAAAAAAAGAAATAATCCTTGCATTAGACACATTTGCATCATTCCATAAATAATGGATAACAACAGCCAGACTGAGCGGAGTCTTCCCTCAGAGGCGTGAAAGCCATGAGGGAGGAAATCTAGAGCAAGAGGCCATGTGTTGCATTAGTGGCATTTCTCCCCAGATTCTGTGTCCTTGTTGCGATGCGGCACCTGCAGCTGCCCAGCCCTGTCCCAGCCTGTGGCAGGAGCTCTGTTTGTACTAAATCAGTGAGCAGAGATGCCCCCTTCACTAACTGAGGGATTTTATGTCCATGCTTTGGCTGTTTGTTCTTTCTAGTGTTATTCTTCTTGGTTGCTGCAGGGACTGCTAAAGGACACAGGGGAATGGGGAGCACTTAGTCAAGGGCAGAAATATTTGGATGCAGTCACCAATAAAAGGAATCCCTGAAAATTATAGACATTTTCCAGAGTAGCTATTTTCTCTGCCTGCAATGTTTCATATGCTCCATGCAGAATTACCCTGAAGAGCAATGTTCAAAATGTACTTTAATGCTCAAAATCTGGAAATCCTTGGTCCCACAGTCTTAATATCATTCCTGACTGTGAAAAAGGAGGATATGAGGGATGCATTTATTCTCACCAGGCTGCAGGAGGATTTACACCAGCAATTTTCATCCACTTCACTGCAAATCCTTTCCAATCAATATGCAGGCGGTGCTGGGATGCAGGAGGAAGGCAGAGGGACTGGTGATGCTGGCATCTTCCCTGCTTCCATTTGAGTGGTGCAGCTGTGACACTCTCCCTCCCTCCACAGCCCCAAGCCATCCAGCCACTCTGCACCCTGCTTTCAGCAAGCCTGGAATAATTTCATATCGACTCCTGTGGGAGGAGGGGTAAAGCTAAAACTGCAGTTCTGTGTCTGAAAGTTCACTTTTTTCCTTCTTCCAGAAACAGGTAGGCTCTGGCCTTTGAATGCAGAGTGAGGATGGAGCCAAGGCAGAGGGTTTAGTTTGGCTCTACAGATGGCAGCCGGAGATGAGCTATCAAAGGATGCTGAAAAATACTGGAAAGCTGAAGTCCATAAGGTAACTGTGACCACTGAGAAGGAGGGAAAGCCAGTTTGTTCTTCTCTTGGCTCATCCTTTACCCTCTTGTGCTTTTGCTGTTTGCCACCTCTTTTTAGAGCTGCCAGGGGGTGTGTGTGCATGCGTGTCTTGGTGTGTGCTATAGGGAGAGAAGCACTCAGTAAGCCAGGAGGACTCTGCATTGCTAAACTAACATTTAGGTGAGGAATATCAGACTTTTCTTAAAGAGTGTGAGCTTAATTTAAGACTCGGCAGCCAGGCTGAGGCAATTCACATGTGCTGGCAGAAGGCTGCTTGGGTGAGTGATGGGAGCCCCCGATACCTGGAGCATAGCCTGCTAAGTGAGAAAGGCTACAAGTCATCATCTGGGTACTTAAGAGCAGTGTCCTTTATGATCCTCTGATTCATGGGCAAGGAGCATCGCATAACTCAGGGACACTCACAAAGCCCTCTGGTGCCATCCTTCAAAGTTTTGCTACAGCGACTTCAGGATCGACTCCAAACAACTCTTTAATGCCTGGCCTGGCTGAACAGGGGCTCAGCTCAGCTCTTTGCGCTTATAATTAGTTAACGCACTTACTGCTACAAGACAAAACGAAGCTTGAGAGGAGTTTTCCTGCTTAGGAAAATTCATGGTGGTGGTGACAGAAGCGTAATTAACACTGAGCAGCAGAGAGGAGAAAGTAGGTGTAGTAGGTGGAGTTGCCCCTAAACCTGCTCACAGCTCTCTACTGCTGCTGCTGGTTTTTCCTCTGGCTAAGGGTCTGATCAAAGAGCAAAAGCCTTGCCTTCCTGGCACTCTCAACACTCAGCTCAGAGGTGAAAGGGAGAATGAGTGAGGATGGCTTGCTCAGTGCCCTGGGGTTAGAGGAGTATCAGGTGAGACACCCCTAATTACTGGCAAACAACTGGAAAAGCCCAGACCTTCGGGCTATTACCTTGCAGACATGAGTGTACCAGCAATGGGGGCTGGGGGCTGTAGCCCCCCATAACAGCAGCTGCTCGGACCCAGCTAGATTATACTGGGCCCAGCAGCTATGGTTTATTAGCAAACTGTATGAGCACTCATAACACACTGGCACCAAGACAGCTAAGACATGCCTGATGATGACTTTCATAACCTGGAAGACTTAGTACAGAAGTGGGTAAGAAATGATACCGTGATTCACCAACAGCTGAGCTGCAGCGACAGTGAGCTGCAGCACAAGAAGGGTTAAAAAATGATAGGGACTTTCATGCTTTGAGATACCATTAGCTCTACACATCTTTCTTTGTGGGCATCTTATCGATTGAGAAAGTTTTGGAATTTTAGTCCTTTCTATGCCCTAGTAAAAGTCCCTCCTGGTGTATCTATTAGGGAAACATTGGCCACAGAGTATGTATTTGGGGGGCAGCAGATTTTGGTGCTTCTAGTACAGTATCACCTCATTCCACTGCTAAAACAGTCTTTACCCAGAGTATGTGCTGAGATGTTAAGCATTTTCTGTAAAAAGCTATTTATTAATAGAGAGAGCCTTGAGATAGAGCTAAATGTCTAGTTTTTCTGGGAGGAAAAATAAAAATCTTTGTAGGTTAAAATTAGCTTTCAAATTGCAGGGGTGAAACCACCTGAGGTTAGAGCCTTGCTGCTTTTTAATAGGCAAATGAGATATTTCATGAGGAATTGCCTTTTTGTGACTACTGAAATGAGTGCTGTCTTCCAGCAGCACCTTCTGTGGCGTGAGATGCCTTTCTCCGCGGGAGGAACAAAGTGGGTAGCCAGGTGAGATTGCCGGGGAGACAATGGATTCCCTCTGTGCCGCGGGACACTTGGCAGTGAAGTGGGTATTGCCTTTTATTGTAAGTACCCTGTCATTAACGATTCATTGTAGTGTATTAAACGCAGGGATCTCGCAGGGCTCTCATGCACTTCCTTAGAAGTGAGCCCTGGCTTCCCTGAAGCATTGTTTGAGCTGAGCATGACAGCACTTGTCAATGGAGTACTTGTGGTGACATGTTTGAGAGTCCTAATGCACTTTTTAATTCTTCTCCATCAGTTTCCTGCACTTTCTTTCAGATTCAGATGTGGATTTTTCCACCGTGCCATCCCAGAGGATAAAGGCTGTGTTTGCTACGGTCTTTGTTCTACTCTGACTTCAACATGAGCTGGTCTCTGACTGTCTGTGCAACAGCCCTTTACCAGAGTCTATCCTAGCTCATTTTCCTCTCCATTTTCTTTCCCAGAGGATGCATCCTGGCTCCAGACACTGAGGACTGTACACCACAGCAGAAAGATGATCAGAGATATGAAACAGCTTCCCCAACAGAAGCAAATAAATTGACTAGGGGCCTTCAGCCTCCAAGACTGAAAGGAGATAGGGTGGAAGCTTGCTGGAGCCTGAATGGTGTGGGAAGGAGAGTAGCAACCCTTTCAGACAGTTCCTTCTTCCTTCCTACTACTGGCCACACACATAAACTAGCATGTGGCAGGCTCAAAGCCCACAAAAGGAGGTAGTTCTTCACACCAGGTAGAGTCAGGCTGTGGGAACTCCTTGCCACAACGGGGTACAGCTGTGGGAAGTTTCTGTGAGCTCAAGGGATTGTGAAGAATGTTCATGGAAGAGAAATCCATTGAGAGTTATTACATACAAAGGCTTTGCTGTGAGTTCAAGAAGTCCCTGAGCTGCAAGTGATTGAAGATTTAGAAAATACTTGAGGCAGTATCACTTAGAAAATACGTGAGGTAGTATCACTCTATGTTTGATTCAATTTTATGCTCCTTCCCAAGCATTTGGTTTCAGTCACTGGGGGACACTTCAGCAGAGGGGTATCTGATCTAACATGGGGTGACTCCTCTTGTGTTCACCCTGTCATTACCGCAGTGCAGTCCCCTTTAGTGTGACAAGACCAAAGCTAAGCTACCTCATGACCTTCAGCAGAAACTAGGCTGGTGAATGCATCATGACAGTAGGGTAGAGCTGCTGCCAACAGCTAGAAACCTGCATCTCCTCCAAAGTTTGTCCCGTTCCATTTGGACTTACGGTCAACATTGTACTGACAGAAATTGCTCCCAGCACCCACTAGATCTCGGATGCTTTATGTGCCTGAGGTATGATTACTTCTGGAGTACAGGAGGCCTTCCCTTTTCACTGGCCATTCTACTTGGTAGGCACTGTTCGCTGCAGATAGAGGACCACTCGGCAGTCTCTGTTATACTATTATCATTGTTGTATGTCCTTCCCGTGATTACTAGGCTAGTAGTAGTAGTAGTAGTAATAGTAGTAGTAGTATATAATTGCTATTAAGCTTTAGCTATAATAATGCGTATATAATAAGTTTTTGTTTAACCCTTGTTTTTCTGTAGTGCTTGGTGACTTTCCTGTGCTGACACTGACTTACAGCCATTGGCAAAGGTACAGCACAGTTCAATACCTCAAAAACTTGTAGAACGTGCTGCCTTCCCGGGCTGGAAGGAAAGGAATGAATATCACGGTATCAGTGATACTGGGGTGTGTTACCACAGCCTGTTGAAACTCCCAGGGTGCCTTGGTCCTTTGGGGATCATCAAGATCCCCGAAGGACTTGAAATGGAGTGGGTGCAAGAGAGACAGCTAATGAGGAGACTTTTCTGTGGCAACAGCTTCATTGTCATGAACACTATCTCTAAAAGAGCTGATTTATTTTCAGCTATGATGCATGAAGCAGGGGGCTGAAAATCTATTTTAATGCCACTGAGTAGTGTCAGGTGAATATGAGCTGACATAGGAATACAGACAATTAGAGCAGCTTCCCTTGACCCAATATTAGCAGAGGGTTTTCTGCAAGCTGTGATAGATGTAGATCCTCAACCATTGATTTTTTTGGGTACCTGTCTGTGAATATTATGATAAAGTGTTGGTGTTTGTGAGGGCATTTTTTTAAAGGGAGTTGAGTTGCTACAGCTTTGTGAAATATTGGTGGTGTAGTTATCTATGAGCTATCTAAGCACTGTGACACAGAGAACATTAGAATTCATCATGTTTGTTATTGTCCTCTTACAAATGACTTTATGCCAACCAGTCAAAGCTTGGGACTAAAAATGCAGCTATGCCGAGGTAGCCACACACCATTTTCTGTGCAAAGGGTCTGATTCCGTCATAAAAGAGGTACTTCCAGGGACAATCATAATTAAGTTTTTCATTAATCAGAAAGGGGATGTGGACTAAACACTGAAGTCAAGAGAGGACTGTGAATACAAATGTGACAGGAGGTCAGGAGAAAATATTTGTCAGTGAAAGGTAATAACGATGTGTCCAGAAACACAGGGAAGCAGGGAAAGCAGAGAGATGCATTTTGGCTTAAGAAGACTCTCTGATGGTTTCATGAAACCCCTTTTAAGCTTGACTGAGCTTTAGGACTCATGGATTCTGTGCAAATAGGTTCACCTGCACCTGAAGTCTTCTGTTTTCCTCTGAGAGCAACACCTTCTCAAAAGACTCAATTGGCTGATTTACAAAATATTTTTTCCGTTACTTCTGCCCTGATTATCAATTCCATGGGGCAAATGACCAGGGATGTACCCTTTTATCCTGTCATCCATCTCTTGTGTCTGTCAAGGAGTTCTTTTGAGTTTTCACTTCATTTTCCTCTCTCACACCTGGGTGACTTAATCATTGAAATATCCAGCCATAAATACATGGCAGCCCTAGAATTGCCAGGGAACCCTTGCACAGCCAACAGAAACCCTCGAGACAGCAGGTTGAGGGGCAAAACCCTTTTATGGTATCTCAGAAACTGAAAATGGCATACTTGTGGCAGCCGGGACTGAACTAGCTCATCTGAGAGGCAGGTCTTATTAATTGAGGCCTGGGGCTGTGGCTGGCTATAAAAGACACTGGTGTGAAGGAGTCTCTGGACTGCATAAATGAGGGGGTAAAGGTGCTCAAATTTGCTGCATTAAAGTAAACAGGGTGAAAGACCTTGGTTCAGTTCTTCCACTGGTGTAATCAGAAGTCAATCATCCCTGTTCAAAGGGGGTTAATCCAGTGTAAAACTAGCCACAGTGCAGCCAACATGTGCCTACTTTCATCATGGAAGTTTGTGTTTTATGTACATGGGGGAGTTAAAACAAGGGAAACACTGTACTCTTTTAAGTAGAGAAGACACTATAGGTGGTGGGTGATTGCTGGACAATTTCGTTGAGTCCTTATCCCAGCACTACTGGCCTGAGGAAGATCAAATTTCATTGGAGAAAAAAATCTGAGTCTCCCAGGAGTGAAGTAGGATAACACCTAAACCCATCAGTTGAATTACCTTTTTGTGAAAGCTGCCGATAAACCAGAGAACATTTTAAGGCACAGACTTTAGGAAATCTGAAAAAATTGACACCAAAGCCGCAGAAGTGAGAGGTAAAGACCTTGCCATTATACTTGTACTAAGTGTCTGGTAGGAACAAAAGAGGGATACTTCTTGTCTGCATCTACGGGAGGGTGGCATTGCTGGGGTGAAGTGTGCTGCCAGGAAGAAAGTCCTACCCAAGCCTGCTCCTGCTTCACTAGGGTAATTACAGTGAGTTCTCCTGCCTGAGAAGATGCAAAATCAGGAGGAAAATTTCAGCATTTTCAAGCCATTTTCTTTTGGCAAGCTTCACATGGCTGATGGCCAGACACCCATTCC
The DNA here is from genome assembly GCA_013400375.1 of Thinocorus orbignyianus. Classification (NCBI taxonomy): domain Eukaryota; kingdom Metazoa; phylum Chordata; class Aves; order Ciconiiformes; family Thinocoridae; genus Thinocorus; species Thinocorus orbignyianus. Next base: position 92,070 of record VXBW01004510.1, read on the forward strand.
ACAAAGGTCCCTGGAGAGAAAGGTAAGAAATAGCACTGCTGCTAATGAAAGCCCCTTTTCTTCTGTCATCCACCAATGGCCAAGCAACACTGTGTACCAGCTTGCAGCTGAACAGGCACCTACAGGTTGGAGAGGCAACTGTGCAGGACTTGCAGAGGCAAGCATTGATGGAGAGGAGGTCTTGTGTCACGATCTTCATCACAGCCAAAGCATCAGAACCTCTGGCACATCTTCTGTTCCAGATGAATTGTCAAAAAGTGGACCATACGTATGTCTCAGCAATATTCTGTTTGGCACAGGTTTCTGTAGGCTTTTGATACAGTTGGTGGAGTTATCACTAATTATCTTACCCCAATTGTCCTATTCTGCCCTGCTTAAATTAACTTTTTCAGTCTCTCCTGCTCTGTCATATTTTTTTCTTATTAGATGTCCTTCAGTGTTTCACTTAAGGTGTCATTATGCTTTCCAGGGCACAATAATTCGGTACAGCAGTACCTTCAGTACAGCAGTGAGAACCCCTGTCCCTCTTATTCCTGGATCTAGCCTTGCTGATACTTTCTCATTTCATCATACAGTCAGTGGGGAATATTAATCAGGGCCTGGTGGGGTCTTTTTTATTTGTCTTGCAGGCAGTGAAATGCACTGCTTTAAAGACATAAAAAGTGTGTCCCTGAGCAGCAGAAGCAAGGATATGTAGTTTCCTAAGGACCTGTGTAGAGATTGAACTCTGCTGTCTAGTAAGGGCTGAACTGGCACTGCTGTTTTCCCCTCAACAAGGTGACTAAAAATGATTTTACTACTCAGTGACTTTTATTTGTTATATTTGTATACTGGAACTTGAGATTTTTTAAATATTTCCTATTCTGTCAATTGTGGTTGAAACTGGACAATGGCTTCAAAAGCGATCATGGAAGGGACTGGTTGTGACAGAAGCATAGAGGGCTTAGTGGTAGACATAGTTTCCTTTGGAAGCAAGTCTGCAAATTTGCTGTAATTTGGCTTGCTCAAACAGGATAGGTGGTAGGATACACAAAGACTCAAATTACTAGTGCGCTAGATAACAGTACGTAATCTTGTCTCCTCCTGGCTAGAGAAATAAGCCTTCAGCTTTCAGTGGTAATAAACTACTGAAAAAGAGTAAAGGAGAACAGATCGTGGTTTCCTCCATCCCAGCAGCCATAAGTTTTGCAGAGTCCTTGTGAACTATGCGAAGCATCATTTTCAAAATACCTTTGATGACTGAAGTCACTGTGCCCAAGCAGCTCTCTGGCATTGTGGCATGTTGCTAGAAGGTATTTCAATCCCAAGAGGATTTCCGGGAAAAGTTTGGATGAGTTGCATTGCAGATGTTTCTGGGTGAGATTTTGTATTTCCACAGGTATTATTTTCACAGAGCAGAATTGCAAAGTGAAATCTTAGACCTAAGGAAATCAATCCCTTGTGATGGACATAATCACGTTGCTGGCAGTGTGATCTGCCAAGAGTCCAGCAAACAGCATCAGAGCCAGCCCCAGCAACTGTACTTTATTTCTTGGTGGCTATAGTTTGTAAAAAAAAATGCATGTTGTATCCTATCACTGTTGTAGGATCTCAGGAGTGACGCTAATTTTATTTTTTTAAATGATCACTGCATTTATCCACATTAAGAACAAAAACTATTGCCATGCAGTGTTAAAAGAAAGATGCATCTGTTCTGGTATCCCGTTCCTGACAGTGGCCAGCAGAGGATAATGTTCAAATAGTGGACAAACAGAAGAAACACAGGGACGTAACCTTGGGCTCCAACAAATTGCAGATCAGATGTATGTCACAGTATGTCACAGTTTCAAAAGATTTTTCTTCCAAGTAGCCACTCAGTCCTTTTTGAAACATGTGAAAATGAGCATCTATATAATCTCCTGTCAAGGAATTCCTCAGCCTCATTAGGCACTGGGTGAAAACCATTCCCTCATGATTGTTTTGAACCTACCAGCTTTGCTTAATGTTTCATATCCTGGGAGGGAGAGTGAGTAGTCAGTCCCTACCCATTACAAAGGCATCCATTTCTTCTGTTGCTGGTTTTCCAAGTTTTTCTGTTTTCCCACCAATCTCCTTGTATTCAGCATTGCTGGTTTTAGAATTGAAGGCATCAAGTTATCACAGAATAACTTGCCTTTTGTCATGAATTCCCAACCAGGAGAGCAGGATCCTCCAAGTCCAAAAGTGTGCCCAGCAATGATGTGTCAGCAGCACTTCCATGTATCTTCTCAGCAAAAGGAGCTCTGGCAAATGGGAGCTGCTAAGCATTTGGAGGAAGAAAGTCTTCACTAAAACATTGCTGTGGCACTTTGCAGAGGTGGTTCTAAATGCATCGCTCTCTGCCTCATGCAATGTTTGTGAGATTTCCAGGGTTATAAGGGGAAGCGATTTGTACTGAGACTCTTCAATCAACAGTAAAAAAACTATTATACAGCTGGAACACTTGGCCAGTGTTCTTGGTGCAGATGACAACTTATGAACAGCTGTGTTGCAATATGAGAAATATAATCAGACTGTCTGGTGAAGATGGTTGAGGGGCAGTTGTATGCAGAAAGTAGGGCAGCCTCACATTTGCACAGGAGGCTGCTTACTGCTTTGCATAAGTCGTGATGCCAGGGAAAAGTCTCTGCTTTACAGGGATGCTGAACCTGGGAGAGGCATTGCTAGACCCTTTAAAAGGGCACCAGACTCACAATGGTGTGCCTTTGATTTAGTGAATTCCTAATTGTGCAGAAGAGCAGATTTGTTTTCACACAGAAGCTTTTAAGCTGTGATGCTGTTTTCAATTGCTTGTCTGCTGCACAGAAGAAAAAAATAGGGAAGACCAGCAAGTGGGTGTAACAGCTGGGTACCTGGACTTTGGAAATATTGGAAAAAGCTGCCTGCTGCTTCGTTTTCAGCCTGTTGCCGCACAGATTGAATCTGAAGTTAGGATTTAAACAGTGAAATCCCTAGCTGGTGTCAAGTCTGACAGTCTGCTGCATACTGTCTTGCTCTGATACATCTGAACTCCCCTCTCCTCACTACCAGTTTCAGTGTCAGAAGAACAGCCCTTGGGATGGCTCTTCTTTGTAATTCAGGGTGCAGCCTGATAGCAGGAATGCTGCTTACCCTCTGTGTTTGTCAGGGTGCGGGTGCTGGAGCAGCATTAGTGGGTGGTGGAGCAGAGCCCTGCTCGGAAGCTCCCCGTGTGATTGCAGCAGACTGGCAGGAGCTGAAGGATAGTTGAAAGCTATTTCTGTTATATCTCCTCAGCATGAGGTATATTTTTAACAGCCTTTCAGCAGGCAGAGCTCACATCCAGAACTGTAGCAGGGATGTAGGATGGACAGCAATTTTCCCCACTAGCATCATTCAGTCTCAGCCTGGAGAGGTCCAGATTTTGGTCCCCACGTTCACTACCAGTTGTGTCAGCTGAATGTTCCCTTTAGGGCAGCCACCTGGAGAGGCAAATTTTGTGACCAAATGCCAGTCATATGTTTCTCAGAGATCATTCATCAGAAGTCAAGTATTTTGCAGTTGTTCCCTGGCTTTGAGGTGTGAACATGTCACCTGGATGTAAAAAGCGTGTATGTTACCCATCCTGTAAACCTCTGCTCCCCCAGACTTAGACAGATTGCTGTTCTTTCCATTTGTTTTGGTCAAGCTACTGTGTAAATGAAGCTACATCTTGTTGGTCCTACAAATAAGAAGAAAGGATTGGAAATTCTTTGGGCAGAGGCTGTCTTTATTGGTGTCTGTTGTAGTTTCCATACATCCCTTGAGAGGCAGCTCCTCATAACTAGTTGCTAAATAATTAATAATAATATGAAGCAGATATTATCCAGGAAGTAATTAACCTCCTTATCCTTATAGGGAAGTCCTATGGAATGAAGAGTAATTAAAGGCTCTTTAAATGACACAGAAAAACTCCCACTGACTCTGGTCAGGGCAGGTTTAGGAACCGAGTCCTCAGACATATAAAAAATGAGATTTGTTCTTTTAGGTAAAATTTCCAAATCTGATATTTTTTGTTAGTTTCTACAAGTGCGCATCCTGGATGACTAATTTATATTAATTTAATTTAGGATGGGATAGTATGAAGCAGTTAGTGATAAAGTATGCTGGAATTTTCCTTAGAAAGCGAGCAGGTGGATAATTTATGTTGGAATAGGGTGTATTCACTGTTATATTCAGGCACTATTATACAATGGCCAAAACCAAGACCTGGATGACAAAATTAGTTTGCAAGAAGTATCTTTAGGTAATGTGATCCATATTCTATCCATAAATGCCCAGAGAGAGTTTAGCATCTTTTTTGTTCATGCCTGAATGGGACTTTAGCAGTCATTTCAATGTTTCTTCAGATGAATTCACACAGTCAAGCAGAGGAGATGTGAATTTTCTGGGACTTTGGAGCTGTCATGGCTGAGAGAACTGAAAACATCAGCTAAGAATATCAGGTCATAAAACCACTCGATGTTACTTAATTGAGGTAATCCTTGCAACTCTTGATTCATAACTTCATTGATCTCTTCTTGCAAATCAAAATGAAAAGAAAAACACGACTTCCTCAAACTCTTGCAAGGTGTTTTTAAATTGGGGTGAGTTGAGCTCTGAATTTCATTGTTCCCAACAGCATTCATAATGTACCTCCTCCAAGGATGTGTGTCTCAAGAGTGTCTTGATGCACTGATAATGAACACTGTCTGGTTTTTGGGATTCACCAATGTCCTTTGTAAGTCCTTCAATTTTTCTTTATCTTATTATTACACAGGCTATTCCTTCTCTCCTGATAGCAGGTAAAGGTGATTGCATTATGCTGTTTTTGTCAAATGCATGACAGAGAGTATGAGAAAATGTCAGTCAATTTGGTTAAGTCTTTGGGGCTCTGAGGAACTTCTGGATCTCAAAAAACTTCTTGTTTTGTCGCCTGAGGTCTGTATGGCAAACTTTGAAATTAATAGTCTCTAGCATTGCAATGGAAAAAGAAATTACCTTCTATTCTCCTGAAGCTACTTTTGACGGGCTCTTCTCCACGACATGACTTTACTATTTCAGATAATCCACCTGACCTGTATTCCTGTCCTGGTCCTTGATCCCAGATAAATCGTACCAGTCATCCTTTAGCCATCCTAGCCCAAGGCTATGCCGTAACCTTGGTGCAAGTCTGGGAAAGCCCACTTTGTCCCTGCACTCCCTATCACCTTTCACCAGTGCAGCTCAACCAGCAGCTCCAGGCTTAGCCCTACTGGAGCCCCTGGTCCCAGCACAGTGCATACAACCCCCGACCCATCAGAGGAAATCTCAACAACATTGTCCCTTCACATCTGGGAGGCCAAGAGGTCTCCCCAGCCCAGGCTCTGCTGTTACCACAGGCCAGCTCTCCCTTCTCCTTTGAAGACCAGGTGCATGGAATTCAAGGGCTGTGGAAGATTAGCAGGGAGCAATTTGTGGTGAAGGAAACTGGCAGGCACCCTACATGTTCAAATCTAATCTAATCCCTGACGATCACTGGATCACCCTGTAGTGAGCTTCCCAAATGTCTTTTTTGTCTGCTGCTTGTGCCCAATCTGTTTCCTGTGACCTTTGCAATAAAAAAAAGCGAACCACTTTTCTGAAATTTAGAAGGTGGATGATTTTAAATCCCCGTGAGGGTGCAACTTGCCGATGTGGGGCTGACATGGTCACTGACAACTTCCTCATCTTTAAGTCACCACTCAAAATGCATCTCCCTTTGACCTCTTTCTGTCTAAGGCTTCACTGTGAGAGGCTGTATTTTCATGGCACATTGTCACACAGGTCATGGAGAGGGCTGGAAGCCAACAGCTCTGGGAGATCCTGCGGTGAAACCTGCTCCTTCCCACCAGCCTGGCTCTTCCACCCTGTCCAGTGACTACTCAGTGTGGTAACTGAGTAAAGTAAATTCAACCTATTTATTTTGACACTTGGTGATGCTCTAATAACAAGGTTTAATTTTAAATCTTGTTTTTTCTACTGCAGTATGATCCCGCTATTTAAAAAACAACAGAAAGAAAGTCCTCCTGCAGACAGGGTTTATAATTCCAGTTGAGAAGTGGTACTACTTGGAGACGTATTGCCATGCGTGAGCCCAGGCACAGGTAATTGAGAAAGGTTTGGAGGAGTCAGGCAAGCCCCAGTTGTCAGCAGAGCTCCCCATGACAGCCCAGCTTAGAGCTCAGGCTCAGGGTCCTTCCTGTTGAACAGCCTTCAGTGATGGTGTAGCAGAGGTATTTAATGTGTGCTAATGATCACACTTCCATTTGGAAGATGAACACCAACACTCAGTAGACGATTAAAATGATGTAAACAGTGATCTTTTTAAAGATTCTGTGACAGCTTGGTTCTCCCTCCTGTTTCTCAAAACACAACCTCCAAGTCCAGATTCTTAAAAGCCTGCTGTGGGGTTTCAAGGCAACTTATTACTTACCCTTCTTGGAATCAGCATTTGAGTTCTCTAAGTAGAAGTTTGACCTGAAAAAAATGAGTGACCAATTAAAATAAGTATTTTAAAAATAGTGGTTAGGATTTTCAGAAACTTGTAGGTGAATTAGGGTCTTCTGGTTTTAGGCATACTTAATCTGACAAAGTTTCTAAGTGCTGTGGAAAGGACAGCTGTCTCCTTCTCCCTTGGCCCACAGTTGCTTTTCTGCCAACTCCCTTGCATTAATTGAGCTGTGATGCAACTGGTTAGAAGATAAAGTGATTGAAAACACACAAACGCCCTTGCCCCTGAGAAGGTTCATGTTCCAGTGATGTCATCCCAGTGCGATTCCAAAGTCTCTGGATCCAACACAAGGGATCTGGAAGAAACACGGAGGGGAGAGGGTGGGACTCTGACACAGCCCATGAAGGGCCAGTGGTCCCATTGGACACTACTTGGACATTTGCTCTCCTGAAATTTACACACTTACGGACATCTTAATCCAGAGCCAGCTTTCACCAAGGTCTTCACAGATGGGAAGAAGCTCCCCAGCTGAGTTTTGTTAGCTGAGCTAGGAGCTGCAGGCTGCTGTTGTGCCTGGGAGCAGGGATAGTTAAAAGCAGCTGCTCTGCAGCACTGTGAGAGCATTGAAAGCCACAGAAATGCAGCTCTCTGCTCAGTCATGACTCTTGTTTCCATCTCAAACACAATAGGCTAGTTAGTGAGGTGCATCTACCTGATGCTACGTTATAGCTCACAGTCAGTGCGCAAGTGTTGAGCTAATCTGTACTAATTATTAATATTACATGTGCCTTTGCCCCACCCAGGTGGCTTAGAAGTCATTAGGATTCAATTCCAGAGGAAGTCACTGTAATGTTCCTGATCTCTGGATGGCATCCAAACAGCTTGAACAAGAAGCAGAAGAGGGTAAGGTAAGGAAAGAAAGCCCCCAGCAGAAAAGGCGAGGGCTCAGCTGGCGGTAACACGATAGATTTCCCTGGAGGGAAAAGCAGTTTGGGATATTTCCTTCCTGCTGGTACATGTGCTGCAGTTCCTAGTGACCTGGCACTTCAGCCAGGCTGGAAAGCTGGTCACTGAAATGATCTGAGTTACAAGAAAACACCCAGACCTCCAACCTCCCATGCCAGAGCCACCACTGCACAGCAGCAGTGAGCCCTTCGAGCACTAGCAAACATCTAAGAACCACTAACATCTGTTGTCACCACATCCCTGCTGCAAGGGTCATCTGGACTGAGACCCCCAGGGGCATTCCTGCTGAGTTTGGTGAGCCCACTGGCAAAGCTCACAAAGTAGCTTGCAAAGCTACCTAGTGCCCAAGCACTTGCAGGATCTAACACTCAGTTTGAAGTTGGGTGCTCAATAGAGGGATCTGCACTATGAAATGTTGGCCTGGAACTCTATAAACCTCTTAAAATTATCTTTTGCCTCCAGGGCTTCAGTCTCTTGTTGCTGAGGCCTCTCTGTTTCAGCATGTCAGGGACCCGTGTCCCCCCAGGCATGTGGCTGGTAGCAGCAGCAGCCACCGTACGTGCTAGGAGAAAAATACGGTTTGAGCCTCCAGTTCCCACCCCTAATATTTATTTTAATGTTTTGTTTTGACTTAAGACATTATTGTATAAATGCTCTACCACTGCCCTAAGGGGATGTTTTAAAGTGTTTTGATTCTTTTATGTTGTTTTCTTTTTATTCCATATGTCAAACAGGGCAACTGGGAGCCTAATGCAGAGACTAGGAAGATGGGAAGGTCCCAGCATCACCAGGAGTCAACCCTCCCTGCAGCAGCAGGTGTCTGATAAGGTGAGTTTTGCCTGGAGAGTTGAAGCAAGAGTATTAGATTTTCAGTAAGCAATCTCAAGCAAGACTGTATTGAATGGGGCCTCATGCATACGGCAAAAATATCAGTGGTAAATCACAAAGTAAATTAAATGAGAATAGGCATCTAGCATCATCTGCCTGTTTCACTTAGGGCATAATTTTCCAGACCATACAAAGTAAGTATTTCCCTTCCCTCAACCCTAAGACTAACACTAACCCTATTCTTGGCCTCAGAGTAGGCACCCTGTCCTCCCAAGAACTAAAATCTCCTCAGTGGTGATTATTTTTGCCACCCTCAGATTCCTGTGGCAACCCCTGCTCAGCCCCACACCAAATGTAGCTCTGAGCTTTCTCTTCTCTCTCTCAACCCCAACTCTTACCCGTAAGTCAGGGTCCCCACTGTCTAGATGCTCAGTATTCCTCAGAGATGGATTCTGGTATCAGCCCTCAATTTCCTTGGGCAACTTCTTTCAGCCCAACTGTCACATGCCCAGTATGGGCTGGAGCCTTTCACTTTTCCTTTACATTGGCCCTCACTGTAGTTTGAGCCCTAAAAAGAATATCCCAGCCCTCCCACGGACTAAACATTCTTCAGTAGAGGGTGATTTGTCCAGCTTTCATTCTCTTCTTGTGTTCTGTTAGCCCCCACATAACCGTGACTCTAGGGTTTCACTTTTCCTGTCCCTGAGGGAGCAGCCTTACTCTTGCTGCTCGGCGACATCTGCTGTAAACTCTGCTTCACCCAGAGCCTCAGTTTGCCACAGAGGAGAATTCATACAATCACAAGATGGTTGAGGTGGGAAGGGATGCCTGCAGGTCACCTGATGCAACCCCCCTGCTCATGCAGGGCCAACTAGGGCAGGGTGCCCTGGGTTGCGTCCACACAGCTTTTGAGTATCTCCAAGGAGGGCAACTCCACCACCACTCTGGGCAGCCTGTGTCAGTGTTCAGTCACCCTCACAGTGAAAAAGTGTTTCCTCATATTAGGAGAGAACCTCCTGTGTTTTGGTTTGTGCCTGGCCTCTGGCACCACTGTAAAGAGCCTGGTTTCACTGTCTTTTCAACTTTCCTTCAGGCATTTGACGTACTGATGAGATCCTCTGAGCCTTCTCCATGCTGAACAGTCCCAACAATCCCTGCCTTTCCTCGTATAAAAAATGCTTCAGTCCTCTTTGTGGTCCTTTGGTGGACTTTCTCCAATAGCTCCATGTCTGTCTTGTATGGAGCAGCTCAGGACTGGACACAGCATTCCAGGTGTGGCCTAACCAGTGCTGAGCAGAGGGGAAGGATCACCTCCCTCAACCTGCTGGCAGCGGTCCTCCTAGTGCAGCCCAAGATACTGTTGGTTGATGCTCCTACCTTTCCTTTGGTAGACCCTTCCCAGCTCTGTTCCAACTGTTTCTCTGAGAGGATGGGATTTATTCAGCCTTAAGAATAAAAGACAGAAAGGGAACTTTATTGCTGTTTGCAGCTACCTGAGGGTATAGAGAACATAGAACCAAGCTCTTTCCAGAGGTGCACGGTGACAGGACAAGAGGCTATAAGACACAAGCTGAGACTCAGAAAATTCAAGATAGGTCTTAAGGCAACAAACTTCACAACAGGTTGGTCAAACATTAGAATTAGTACCTGGAGATGCTGCAGGATCTCCATTTTCAGACATATTCTACACTCAGCTTGCTGAAGCCCTGAGTAGCCTGACCTAAGTTTAAAGCTGGCTGTGCTGTGGGAAGGGTGTAGGGTCAGGTAACAACTGGAGATTCCTTTCTACCTGAGTTACAGTATGATTATGCTATTAAATACCTCTGCCTTTGTAAATCTGAAGCCTAAGCAGATTACCTAAATGAGAACAAGGCGTTGTATCTTTACCAGCAGATTTAGCCTTTGCGGAGCCTGATCTGTTTTGAGCAACAGTTTCAAAGGACCAATATCTAAACAATTGCCAACTCACTGACACACAGATTTCTAGTACTCAGTGACTGTAGAAAATTACTGTAGCTGACCCATAATCTAACTCTTCAAAATTTTCTTCATACAGCTTTTCAGACTTTCCTCATTTTCTCCCCTTCCTTGCTCCTTCTCTTCCCTGCCTAAAGACCTATTGGAAAGAATAGGAGGCATTGAAAACAAAGGTACTTGCTGCAGGAGCAGGGTGGAGCAGCATTAGATTAGGGCAGATGGGCCCTGGGTTCAGTATATCATGGTGTGTTCCAACAGCTCACTAAGATATTTCCCCTGAGGGGAAAGCCTTTACTTTCCCTCTGAAGTCATACATCACCTGACAGAGCACACTCATCAAAAATGTGGAATCTGGCTTTGCTGCAGGATGATTACAAGGGTTTAAAAGAGAACGTTTCACTGCCTTATATATCTTGTCAGACAACACTTTGCAGGTCTGCTGTGGAAGTGAATACTCTTCCCAGCTGAAGCCTTGGTTTGGGGAGTATCATCTACAGGCACAGGTCACTTCAAACTGATTCCTCTCAAGCCGGGAAACCCAGAAATGCAGAGCCAATGTAAGATTTGCAGCATCTACCTAACTCTCTGTATTCTGTGTATGTGTCTCTCTCCTGACAGAGACAAGCAAACACCGTCATGAAATACTGCATATTCAACTCTCATCCAGGAGTGCCCAAGGCTGACTTCATCAACCAGCAGATGATGTTTTTTTGCCCTGCTCCTTGTGCCTGGAGCCACTCATAGGCCCATTTTCATGTTAATTTTTTCTAGTCCCTGTCTGAACTCTGCTTACCCTGCTGGTCTCTGCATCATAGGTGAAATTTATTCCATATCAAAAGTTATTTTCGTCTCTTTGTTTTCTAAAACCCACAGTCTGATATTTTCATCAGCTATGCCACAGTTACCTGGATGAAAGAAACATAACTTCTTTGGGTCATAGCAAATTATTGTTGGCTCCAGAATCTCCCAGTTAGCTGGTGGGGAAACATGCAGGCTTTTAAATGGTAACCCTTTGCTGGGCATTAAGCGTGCTATCATTGCTGGCTCTCTTCCCTACCACAGCGCAAAGCGTGCATGGCAGCACTCACAGGCCTCCTCAAAAAGCCAGACCTTCTCAAAAAAACAGAGTTTCTCAAAAAACCACTGCATAGGCTGACACTGCAGTCTGTCCTGGGGTTTCTCTTCACCCACTGTGTGCTGATGAGTGGAGTCCCAGGCAAGGAGAGAGGCAGATGCTCCAGGAAGCTAATTTACTTACTGCTTTTCCTGCTCAGGCAAACACAATTAGCATGGATTTTATATACGTCTTACAGGGGACTGTGATAAATATAATGTTTCCTTTATGATTAATAAATGTGTCCACAACTGATCAGGATACTGAAATCGAGATGTTTAGTTATGGCAAGGAAAATTCCTGAGTACCCTGTATTGGTTTTGCCAAGTCAAAAACCCATGTGCTGAAATAAAAAATGATGCAAAATAATAATGTCTACTTTTCAGCAGTAAAGCCCCAGAGAGTCGACTTGCATCAGAGAAACTAGATGTAAAACCAAACCCCATGGCACTCATGATTTGCTTCTATCAATAATATATCAATTTGTTTCTATCAATATGCAGCTGAGCATAATTCAGAAGGGGCTGTTTTCAGAATAGACTGTACTATGCTCTGCTAGCAGTGCTTAGTTAAGGTACCAGGCAGAAGCTAGACCAGATTGCAAGCTGTTTTGGCTGGTTTTAGTCAGATGCCTGTTGAAGCTAATTTATTAAAGGAGAAAAAAGAGGTTATGAGTGGCTACTCAGGCTACACTCACCTTTCCCTTCTTTCTTTTTATTGCCTTCAAAATGAAAACCAAGTGACCATAGCAACTGCTATTTGTCATTAGGCCCCCCAAAGTCTTCTTTTCTATGACATTAAGCAAACAGTTTCTCCACACCGGCAAATAAATGCCTTGAATGAAGGTGAGAGAGGGTGGGAAAGTAAAAGAAGAAGAAAAACAACCCCTGGGAAAGATTTTAGAGGGTAAGTGAAAGCACTGAGCCAGAACTGTGGTGTGAAGGATGGTGAGAAAGGCTGCTCCCAAGGTGGTGTCCCGGCCCCAGCTTCAACACCAGTGCCTACACCTTTTGCACCATGGCTACCTTCAGCCATGTGTGATTTCACTCTCCTTTGCCTTGAGAACAACAGAGGGCCATAGTATTACGCTGTTTATCATGAGTTTTATTTCCAACAGCACTAAGAAAATTCACATACATGAATGTGGAGACAAACTGGTCACCTAAATTGTTTTCTCACTTAAGCTTTCAGTGTGGAGACAGGAAGCAGACAATGGAGGAACCCCCTTTCTTCCCTTATGTTTCCAAATGTAAGAAGGAATGCACTTGTAAGGTTTTTATTATAGGATATATGGTAGAGAAAAGGAGAGAGGAGGAGATAGGAATTTTGGAGGAAGCAAGGGAGGAACATGCAAAGATTTTAGGAGCTCACTGTCCAAAATAGGTTTAAAGCTCCTATTCTGTCACTCTGTACATTAGCAATATTAGGCATGATGCCTCTTCTGGAAGCAATTATTATTGGGGTACCCCAGAGTGCAGATAACAAGCACATTAGGACTGCAGCACTCTATGTATTTCTTTACAAGTGCCTAGCATTGCGTGATGCCACAGAAACAAATTATATTTGGTACTTGTAAAATGCTGAGGACTGGTAAAAGTATAATTACCAGTTTTCCAGCTTGACTGCCGTACTGCGGTAACTATGGCAGAGGTGACATCTTAGTGGAGGGGAATGAGTAAAATGGCTTTTTATTTCACCAATACACTCTTCTAACCCTTACTAGTGTTTGAAATCCTGATGCTCCCAGTAGAAGTGATGGCCTGGAAGCTTTTTCTTCTGCCTCATTTTTCCCTTAATCATCTGCAGTCATCTTTTAGCATCCCAGCACTTGTTAAAATAGGCACTTGTTGTTTTTTTTACCTGCGTTATAGAAAAAAATTGTTCCAGCTCAGTGCAGTGGACTTGTCATAAACATTTAAGATGTACTGTAGTGTCATATTTTCTAGGCAGTATAATAGCATTCCATTTATTGTTTCCCAAGGACTAAACTCAGAAATGAATGGCTTTATGAAGAGGCTAGTCTTATATTAAAGTTGATTGATTCCATTCATCCTCCAACAGGCTCCTTAGCAAAACAATTTCCCCTTAATTACGCAATATGATGTAAATTACATGGTAATTGATTTAATAAAAATATATGATGCAAACTAACATGGAAAAAAACATCTTAAGGAACAGCAGAATTATTCTCTGAACAGAGCAGGTAATGGGAAGACTACTGGAAATGAGGTTAGAAAAACAATAAAACCAAAGCTTTTTCTAGATTTTCTTTCATCATTTTTGTTTTCTTAACAGTTAGATGCATGGATCCCCTGTTATTTTCCTCATTTTCTAGTGTTCAAGATGTTTGAGAAGCTGTCTCTTTTTTCCCCCTTTTAGCCAGTTATTAATCTATTTTAAAAAACAGTAACACAATCAGTTCTGATGTTAATGCTTTTTGGGGCAAATAAGTTTACTTTTCTGACATATTTTTCTGATCTAAGTACTCTTTTGAGTTTCAAGTAAGAGATGTTTTCCACTTCATGTCCAAAATCCTATGCTAATATGTTCGTGCACTGTTGCACAAGTGCTATTACTTAAATATTTTTTTTTTGTAGAAAACCTGTGGGACAATGTTAAGGCAAAATATCCCGTGCCTACAGTTCTCACTTTGAGCACTGTTTGTTTAATCTGTAGAGGTGGTAGGGAAGATTCATACCCAATTGTGAAGATTCATAACACAGTCTGTGGTATTTTGGGGACATCCTTATGAAAATGTAGCTCTTCGTAGCGTATCTTTTCTCTGTGGCACAGTCTTCTCTGGAGCCATCTAAAGGCAGCTTCCTATCTGTCACTTGACATTGTCCATCCTTTTATTGTGTGGATGAACTCTAGAAGGTAATGTTGCAGAAAGCAGGATTTTTCCGCGCTGATTTCTGCCCATGGATGTTCATAGGAGGAAAAGTTGTTTGCTTGTGCATGTGGGTAAGCTGGACAAAGGGAATCGAGTCACAGCAAACTGATGAACTTCTGAAATAGAGGTGTACTGAGAGGGTGCAAGGACATGAGCAAAGACTGCAAGGACAGGGGAAGGTACCCAAAGAGTGCTGTGAAAAGGCTGAGTGGAGCAAACCTTGGGTGAACTCCTGCATCTCAGGCCCAGAAAGACGTGTGATTTTCACATAGGTGCTTGACTCTTTTTGAAAACATTGTTAGTTGGGTAAATGTCTTGTGTTATGGTTTCAAGGCCTCGACACGTGCCTAAGGTAGCAATGGATTCACATAAAACAGTCTGGGTTTGGTGTGATTCGTTGTAGCTCTCATGTCTGCAAAATTAGCCCAACAGCCTCATGAGCACAATTGTTTTGGAGAGAGCTAGTATTTTTTTTTTTCTAGCTGTCCCTTAAGACAAGAATCTCCCACTGTCATTTTGTGGGTGTAATTTGTTCTTATCTCAGCCAGAATCAGAAAAAAAATCAGCACAAATACAAAATGTTTTCTTTTGGCTTTAAGATTAAATTAAGTTTCTTTAGGAGTCCTTTAGAAACACAAACACATCTCAACTCAGACTGTGGCCAGAGCTTCAGATTCAGATCTTACTTTAGTTTAATTTTCTTTACTGAAGCAAACCATCAGTCTTTGCTGGCAGGCAGTCCACCCCAACTAGAATATTTTCCATAGTAAGCTTCAGATAGTCAACATCTTAATGTATGCCTTTAAAGAAAGCAGAAAAATAGAGTCCTGGTGCCTTCAATCGAAACAGTAGTGATTTTTGACCAGCCTTTTCCTCAACAGAGTTAACCAAGAGAAAAGCAATCATTGCTTTCTGAAATCAACAATGTCAATCCTTGACATAGAGGAGGTTGGCGAAGAAAGTTTAGCTTTGGTGTCATTGTGACATTAGGTCTGAACAGCTCTGAGAGATCACTAGTACAATCTGCCATTCACAGACCCCCAAGGATTTCTTGTTTAAATGAAAGGTTGCAAAAATCTCATTCCCTATTCCAGCAGTGCACACACAACATGTTCCCTTTCCCCCCATCAATCAGATGAAGCTAATGGGAATCCGGTCTTTAATGGAGGGCAATGGCAATTCTGAGCAGGTGGGAAGGCATAAAACATTTGCCAGCCAACCTGTTTTGACTGGTGGTCAATGAAATATTCATACGTGACCTTTGCCATTTTCATTTTCCATTAAAAACCTCAGGACACTGGAAGCAAGGTATTTAAAAACACTTCCACTTCCTGGTAATCTGTGTTTAAAAGAGAAATAAAAATCTATCTATGCTTTTAGCATTTGTAACCAGCAAGCTTACTCCAGACTGGCTCTGGTCTAAGATGCCAATGTCCGTTTTGAAGATTTTGAATGCAACTGGATGTGAGAGACATGTAACTCCTCTACATGTCCAAGCAGCATTTGCCTATGGATGTGAAGAGATAAAAGTTTCTTGCTTCAGCTGCACCCATTACTGGATTGTTGCAATGACCCCTTCTGCCCAATAGTATTCAAGAAATCTGTGTAAGGTCTAAAAGAATGGAGCTACCCATTACACAAAGGGTGGTTGAATGTAAAGCTTAGTAAATGTTGTGTCTTTTCCTGAGTATGTTGATTTATGTTGTAGGGTGGCAAGATATCTGGTTTAAGCAAGAATGATCTAGTAAGGTTTTACTCTTTTCTGATGCTCATAATCAAGAATATTTGCATGCACAAAGCTACCTTAGTGTTTAAAGACAACTTCCCTTCACCAGTGTCACCAATAGCACAGGCAACTGAACTGTTTTACAGCAAGAATAAACCTTAAACTCATCTATTCTTTGCCATGCAGATGAAGGCAGCTGTCTAGGAGTGATGGAAAAGATGGCTTGGGGGCTGGAGGCATGAAATGTAAATGTCAGAGGTGCATCACTGCTGTTCAGGTCATGTCACAAGCTTCCTTCGTAAGCTTTGGTAAGTAACCTCAGTTCTTGGTCTTAACAGATCCTAAACTCACATCCTAAACTCCTTTGTGTCTGATGGACTCACTGTTGCATCAGGGCTTTGTGTCTATGGTATGAGATGAAATCCTGAAGCTGCTACAGTTTCTAGGAGATTCTGATCTGTGGCTGATATTTCACCCCAAGGCATCTTTATGATCTTCTTCATGAGTGAATCTTCCTAAAGAGTTAAAAGGTTTTGTTCTTCTGAGGAAAATTATATAAATGCCTGATATTAGTGGTTCTCGGTCATGCAGTGTTACAGATGAGGTGATGTGAAAAGTTGATATTTGTTTCACGCTTGATAAGCATGCAAAATTACCATAAAAATTAAGACTGTTTTTCAGTGTGCAGAAATGTTTTTGAGTTGTTTTAACTTGAAAATTATTGTACATATCAGGTCACAATTTTAATAACTTTCTTTTCCTACTTTTTCTTTTTTTTGGAGGTAGTAATATTATTTCCCTGCCATTACATAGACTAACATGTATTATATACTAACATAGTATTATTATTCCTGCCATTACATAGACTAACATAGAGATCTCTAACACCTGACTGGGCATCAAAAGTAGGCTCAGTGGCTGGTGCAGGAAGTAAATCCTCTGAAGCTTCTTTTCCCTAAGCAGTTCAAATTCCTTCCTCACTTCTGTCTCTGCACATTGTGATGGAGAGAAGTGTTACTATTTGGTGTAAGATGTCTCATGTCCACAGTTCTCAGGGCTACACCTCTGGTGTGGAGTGGCCAGAATGCTCCTTGACCAAACCCACTGTGCAACCCCTGTGACTATGAGACGTGGAGATGACTATTTTCTATGTGTGTGTTTTTCTAATCCAAAGTGCTTTCAGTGCTAGGGGTGGCTGTGTCACAGACTTCTCAGTTGGTGCCTGTGTGACGGGCATGTGATCTGTCCCCTGAGACAAAGTGGGAGGCTGCAGGGCTTGCTAGGACACTGCTGGAGCTTATCCTGGGAGGGAAGAGCTGGATACGATGGCATCTGTGGCCACAATGTCTGTCTGCCCTGTTCTTCCATCACTTGTGCTCAGATTTCCTCTGGGAGGGAGATGATTGATTTACTCCAGAAGGAATGAACTGCAACACAGGCTCTGCAGAAGGCAGCAGAAACAAGCTGGGGAGAGAGAAAAGATAATCCCAGCTCAAATCTTTACCTTAATTGTACCCTGGGTAGCAATCCCCACAGTAAAAGAGAGAATTGGTCTCTACTTTTACTGCGACTGTGGGCCACACAATACTCAAAGG
The DNA here is from genome assembly GCA_013400375.1 of Thinocorus orbignyianus. NCBI lineage: Eukaryota > Metazoa > Chordata > Aves > Ciconiiformes > Thinocoridae > Thinocorus > Thinocorus orbignyianus. The sequence continues at coordinate 109,635 of VXBW01004510.1, forward strand.
GCTCTTAAAAAATATAAATTGTCTCACATGATTGCTACCCCAAGTGATCAGTCCCCACAGAAGAAGAGAGCAAGGCCTAATGGCTCCTGCCCTGCCCAGTCATGCCAGTACCAGAGTGTTTCTTTCCCTCAGCTCATCTTGCCACATGTGGGAACAGGCTCATCCATTGACGCTTTAGGCTTTACGCTTTTTCCTCCACTGAAAGGGTATGGATTATTGCTGAAATCAGCTGCTTTCTGCCTCTGGGCAGTGGAGAGTGTGGTAATATGCTGCACTTGTGGCTGACATTTGCAGACCCTGTCCCCACCCCAACTCTGATGTCAGAGGACCAATCTTTGCAGTAAAAGAGCATGTGCAGGAAAAAGGACCTTTGCCAAGCTTACCCTTCTGCAGCTGCATAAATGCTGTAATATTCAGCAATATCCTGTGCTCATGAAGATTGCCGAACTCTTCAAATCCTGATTGCAGTCATAAGTTAAGGAACCAATATGTGTTGTAAAAGGGCTTGAAGAGAATTTCCTTTTCTCAACACAAAGCCTCTCTATGTCTGTAGGCCTTGCATATTGTAAGAAGTAGTTATGCTTCTGACATTTTATATTCTCCAAGCTACAACTATGATCCCAACACAAACCCTAATGTTATTCAGAGGCAGGAGGTGAGGTCCCTCCCTAAAGGAACATATGATTTTACCTCTGCTAACACCAGCTGTCCTTACACTGTTGAAAGCCCTACTTGTGTGCCGTGCCTCATTAAAGTGAACTACAGGAGCCAAATACACCCCATCCCCTGTGCCCACCAGCAGCCAAGGGGTCATTCGCCATGGGAAAAGAGAACCTATGGCCTTGATCATAGCACCACCAGTCCCTTTCCTGATGTTTTAGACCCTCTAGAGCAGACTGGCCTCTAGGAAGTATCACTGTCCTCACTTTAATTCCAATCCCAACTGTATCCTTAAGGACCACAGTAAAATAAAAAAAGAATTAATTAGTCCTTAATACCATCTTTCTGCCTAATTCTGGAAGCTCTGTAGAATCCAGAAGGAAATTGAGCATTAGAATATATCTTTACCATAAATCCAAAACCTACCACCTGCCCTCCTTGTACCCCAGGAGCTAATAACCAGTGAAAGAGAATACAACACTTACAGACATCATTCTCCTTCCTAAAGCTGTGACTCATGTTGCACTCTGTAGTGAATGGGCCTCATAAAGCTGTTGCTAGATTGTTGTCTTTGTGGATGGCACCAGGCAGAGACCCTGGAGCAGGTATGTCTGGAGGGAGTAATTCCTGACCACTCAAACATAGCAAGCTCTGGACTGACTAAAGCCTCCCTGTGTAGCAGCTGAAATGTTAACATCATACCACTCACACGTGTATACACTCACATACACGTAGCATTTTCTCTCTTCAAAATGCATCTGTTAATGACATGGCTTTTCTTTCCAGCCTTCACAGAAGGGCTTTTTATAACAGGAAGGGTATGCCATTCCCTGTCACTTAGAAGAAAAGTTTAGAGAGCAAAATCTGTTGAGATTCAGATGAAGGAGTGTCGCCTGTGGAAGCAGCCAAAGTTCTTGCTTTCCAAGTGCCCTCACTTTGCAGACCCTGGGAGACACGGTCCTCTTGAGGTGCCTGAGCTTCCTCTTCCAAAGGGAGCTAACATGCATACAGGATGTGTAATCAGTGAAGCTGGGCAAAACAAGGAATGACCGAATTTGCCAGTGCAGACACATTAGGCAGCTACTACCTTAATTACCTACTGGGTATCTCAGTTTAGGTGCTGTGACAATTTCCCAGTGATAGCAATTATCTTTCTGGGCTGTGATTCACTTTTTGGTGGGTTTATCAAGACCTCCTAGATAAAATATGCATGAGCACATCTTGCCCATCCTCCACAACCAGCCTTCTCCTACTGACTGGTTAGCAGGAGTCCTGGTGTCGCTGGGAGCGCTGGAAATATTTTTCATCCTTGTTGCAGCAATGTGATGGTGGAGAGCTCACTTGCAAGAGTCCTTTAGACTTGCTCTTCATACCATTGTCTTGATCTGATTTCATCCATATTTTACTGGAAAACAGTACAGAACAAATGTAGGACTTTTGGAACGGGTCCAGCGCAGGGCCACCAAGATGATTAGAGGGATGGAGCACCATTCCTATGAAGCCTGGAAAAGAGAAGGCTCTGGGGAGACCTTATTGCAGCCTCCCAGTATCTGAAGGGAGCTACAGGAGAGCTGGAGAGGGACTCTTTGTCAGGAAGTGTAGTGGTAGGACAAGGGGTAACAGTTTTAAAGTGGAGGAGGGTAGAGTTAGATTGGATATTAGGAAGAAATTCTTTCCTGTGAGGGGGGTGAGGCACTGGAACAGGTTGCCCAGAGAAGCTGTGGCTGCCCCATCCCTGGAAGTGTTTAAGGCCAGGCTGGATGGGGCTTTGAGCAACCTGCTCTGGTGGGAGGTGTCCCTGCCCATGGCAGGGGAGCTGGAACTCGATGATCTTTCAGGTCCCTTCCAACTCTAACCATTTTATGATTCTATGACTAAGACATAGTCTTTGAAAAAAAAACAAAAAAACAAAAAAAAAACCCAACAACCAAAACCAGAGATGCAAACAGATTATGAACACTATATTATTTTTTTCTACTTTGTCTCCTTCCTGAAGCTGCCTTCAGCAATTTCTGTAAGAAAATACTGTTATTAGTTTTAGTAGTATTACAGTAGCATTCAACTAATGATTTTTAGAAAATGGTTACAGAGATATCTATTTGTCTCTGTGTGTGTATGTGAAAGAAAAATATGCCATTTATATAAAACATCCTGTCCATAGCTGTATCCAGTTAGTATTGGAAGACTGTTTATAGACTCAGTTGTACTCTGTTGGTGCTAAAATAGATTTCTTGGCTGAATTATTTTGCAATAGGATAAACCCACTAATTGTGCACCTAAATAAAATTGAATTTTAACAAATTGAATTACTTTTATTTTACCTTAGATGATAATTTATTGACACAAATAGAACTCCTTAATTAGATTTGGCATAGCCAGCTCTGCTGAGGACACATTAAACCCTTTTGCCATGTGATTTTAGTGCTTTTTTTTTAAACTTTAGACCATCCTGATATTCTTAGATTAAATTGTGTTTATTACAGCTGTACAACAAGTCAATTATTTTCACTATGAAGTTCTTAAGGATCCCACATGGATTTAGCATAGATCTTCTGTGAAGAAGGACTATTAATTTATAATTCCTCATTAAATACATCAGAGATTGAAATCCATTATTGCTATTCTGGAAATAGATATTCTAATTCAGGAGTACCTACCCTGCAGTCTGTAGAAATGGAAGGAAAGCAAGGAGGACAGAATTACATTTATCACTATCTCTCAGATTTCAGATCTCAATAAAGCTGGGAAAGTTTAGTAGGGAAAAAAAAAAAAATACCTGCAGCATCACCAGTGCTCTCAGGGAAGCTGAAGACTAAGGGTCTCACCTACACCTCTACAGAGATCACCTCACCTAGAGGACAAGTTGAGGAGGTGGTCCTATCCTCTGCAGCAGGCAGAGCAGAATGACAATCCCTGTAAAATGGAGCCCTGGGTCTGTCCAGGAGATTGGAGTTGGTCCCTGTGATCTTTTGCTTTGTGAAGTGTGATGGAAGCCTGAACCAGAAAGTAAATGTTCATAAATCTCCATTAAAGCTTGAACCAGAAGTAAATGTTGATAAATCTGTTGCTGTATCAAAGAATAGGGATGACACAACTGATGGTCTGCTTTGCAAGAGAAACCTCAGTAGGTCTCTACCAGCACCTCAGGTCCCTAGCAGTGAGTGCTGCCCACCCTCCACCCCTTGACGTGCTGTCACTGTCACCAGCCAAGCAGATGAAGAGCTAAAAGCCCTTCTAACGAAAGATGAGTAAATGTCTTCTTGTTCACTAATAGGCCTGTCAAAACAGGGAGGGGGAAAAAACTTTAAAACTGAGTTCTCCATTTCATACTCAGGACAAGAAGACAGGGTTTAAATTCTTGACTCTTATATCCACTTTGTGTTTAGATGTCATGTTCTTGTATTATACAAGTACATATTGGTACTACACCCAGATCTTTACATTCAACATAAATACACAGAGAAAGACTGCAGCTAAAGTGAACCATGAAACAGATACATACAATACTCGAGTAAACATATCAGACTTCAGTTAAGGTTTCCCCCATTCCCAATTTTGCATGCATATTGCTAAGTGGTTTCTAAACAGTGAGATATTTGGTTTTGTCTCTGCTCTGGTGTTGTGGTTTTAGCCAAAGGTAATGGCCTGTTTATTTTGAGAGGATATTGTCCAAGCAGTCTAGAAAGTTTGAAAATCTTCTCTGGGTTAAATAGCACAGCAATCTTTGCATTGGATTAAAATGGCACAGGCTTATTCACAGGTAAATACTTCACGGTGCTTTGGGGGTCACTGGTTACTGCCATCTTCTGCCAGCATCCTCTCTTGCTTTCTCCCAGTTTATTACTCCATTTCAAATTCTGTCTGCCTGATACTTTTTGTGCCATTCACTGTCTTTCCTTTAGTAATGCAGCAGGCAGAAACCATAAAGCAGCTCAAAAAATCTTCCTTGGGTTTTCAGAATACAGCTATTAGCCAAGGAAAAGCACAATTTCTTCCCTCCTTACCCATCTGGTGCCTGCTCTGCAGGGGTGAAAACTGTCAGTGCACAACAGGTTGACAGTTCTAAGGGGGTGGCCATAGTTAGGGGGGAAGAATTCATATTTGTATGACTTTAAGAACTTTCTCTTTGCTTCATTTCTACTATATTTTGAAATGGGCTACATACCTGCATTTGGCAACAGAGACGAGAAAGAAAGAGGCAGGGGTGAGGAATGAAACCATAAACAAGACAGCCCAAGACAGCCCCTTGTTGTGAGCCTTACTACTTTGACACATGCTCGTATTTTTCAGAGTACAGCACATTGAAGTTGATTGTTTTGGCTGCTCTTTCTTCTGGTTCTTGGCTCCTGTCCTGGCTTCTGGAGTATTGGGGAGAGTCCACTCCCTGCCAAGCTCTCAGGCACAGCGCAGGGGAGCTCATCAGAATCGTCTGCCCTCTGAAAAGCTGGTGCCCTGCTGGGCACATGGAGAGAATGGAGTCTCAGGTGAGGTGGCAGGGCTGCCAGCTCCCACTGGGAGTTTCAAGGAGGCCAATGGCACAAAATAGGTATGGAAACTCAAGGCTGATGTCCAACCACTTGTTTTAAAACCCGAACACTTAAAGAGCTTAATATAAAAGAAAAGGGGGGGGGAATAAAAAGGGGCAAACCAAACACGTTGTTTCCCAAACAGGTATAACATGACGTTCTAGAAAATTTCTGAAAATATCTCAGCCAGTGATCAATCCCACGTAGAAAGAGTTTATTCTTATATTTAGATGGAATTTCCTGCATTTCAGTTTGTGTCCATTTCCTTTTGTTCTATCACTGAGCAACACTGAGAAGAGTCTGGCTTGGTCTTCTTTACTCCCTCCCATCAGGTATTAATACACATGGAGAAGATCCCTCTGGGCCTTCTCTTCAGGTCAAACAGGCCTATCTCTCACAGTATCTGACATATGTCCTCATATGTCAGATGTTTCATCCCTTAATCATCCTTGTGGCCTGTCACTGGACTTGTTCCAATATGTCCACATCTGTCTTTTACTGGGAAGCCCAGACCTGGATGCAGCACTCCAAATATGTCTCACCAGTGCTGAGCAGAGGGGAAGGATCACCAGTTTCAACCCACTGGCAACACTTTTTCTAATGCAGATCACAAAGCTTTCAGCTTTCTTTGCCACAAAGGTACATTGCTGGCTCAAGGTTGAATTGGTGTTTACCAGGTCACTCAGGTCCTTTTCTGCCAAACTGCTTTCAGTCCAGTCAGCCCCAGCTTGTACTGGGGCATGGGTTTATTCCTCCCCAAGCGTAGGATTTGGATTTCCCCTTGCTGAACTTTATGAGATTCCTGTTAGCCCATTTCTCCAGCCTGTTTAGGTCCCTCTGGGAGGCAGCATGACATTCTGGTGTATCAGCCACACCTTGCAGTTCTGTGCAATCTGCAGACTTGCTAAGGGTAGATTCTGTCCCAGCATCGAGGTGTTTAACGAAGATGTTAAACAGTCCAGGCCCTTGTATCAGGCCCTGATGCTCATCACTGGTGACTGGCCCCAAGTTGTGCTTCATGCCACTGATTGCAATCCTTTGAGCCTGGCAGTTCAGCCAGTTTTCAGTTCATCTCACTGTCCACTTCACTTTACTATGCATGTTATCAGTTCTTCATCATATAATCTATTCATCAGCTCTGTAGTGGATGGGACAAGAAGGCAGGCAAAAAAGATTAATATTAGCAAAAAAAAACAACCAAAAATTGCCTTACAAAGTTGGTGACAGTGAAGCACTGGGATAGGTTTTGTGAGGAGGTGGTAGCTGAAATAGAGGATTTATTAAGGTCATTTCCAGGCTTATTTTCTTTGACCCTTAGGAAGATTTTCAGAAACATCAACTATGTGTATTTATCCCTAAGAATGAACTAAAGTTGGACTTGATTAGCTGAATGATCCTGGTGACTACTCAGGAAAGGGGTGAGGGATAAAAAAGTGAAAAGACAGATCCAGTTTAGTGCAAATGTACACCCCCAGGTGGGAATGACCTCAGCCCACCCTAACATCCCTTAAGTGTCTGGAGTTCAACTTAAGACCCTTTGCTCTACAGGAGAATATTCTTTCTTTTATTCAGGCATGAAATATTTCCAAATGCATCAAGCATCTTGATTAGCTATTAGTTCATTTCAGTATATCAACCCTAGTTGTTTATTTCCTAGATTAAGTATAATCACAAGAGTTTAAGAAAAGAGTAAAACCAGAAATAACCATTATGGCTTATCCTCCTGCAGAGAGGGATAGAGACTGGCACTCAGGATCAAAAATCTCCTTTTACCTAGGGTGGAAGCAGTGTCTCTGGCCCAGATGGAGAAGCAATTGTCAGCGGCAGGAGAAACTGGAGGATGCAGATTGCCCTGCAGTCCTGGAGGTAAGGGATGTACTGCTGGTGCCTATAAATAGAAATCCTCTCTCTCTAGGAGCACCACTGCAGTTGATAAGGTGGATATAAACAAACACGGAGCACAGGGGTGCAGCTGAATGTGATGAAGGCAAACACATCTTTACTCAAGTGGGAGTCCAGCTGGCTTCAGCCTACACCTTCATGCCTGTCATTTACCTCCTTCCCACGCTTGCAAGACGGGGGTCCCTTCTTCAAACTGAATGGGCTTCCCAAACTGTGAATATGGCATGGTTTCTGCACCAACCTTCTGGAATATGGATCCACATGTCTGGGATCTCTGCTTACTTTGCAGTTGCTTCCTTTGAGCTGCTAGGAGAAAATGAAGCATGTTTCACATGACTCTGCTAGGCTTGCTGCCTTCTTCCTTTAAACCTTTGTTTGGGTCCAGAAATGAGATAAGCAGAGAAAGTGCAGAACTGCCTTCTCTCTCTGATTCCTGACCGAGGTAAATGGGCGCGTGGGCAGTCTCTGACTGGGCAAACAGGTTGTAAAGAGAGGCAGGAAGAGACACTGCCCTATTAAAAAACACAGCCAAACACATTGTTCAGTTTGTCATGCAATTTCTTCTTAGAAGGGGAAACACAGAGTTAGGTGTGCTGATTTGGAGGCACACTGGTGGGGTGGTGGTGTAGGAGCAGATGGCACAGGCTAAGGTTTTCTTCTTAGCTCCGACCCAGAGTTTTGGTGCAAGTTGGGACTTGCACGTTCAGCGCTTCGGTTGTGCATGTGAGAGAAAGGGCTGGCAGACTCTGTTAAGAGAGTCTGTTTCAGAGGTGAGTCATAGCTTGTGAGGTACTCACTCATGTGAGTACCATAAAACAACTTGAAAAGAAACAAAAGTGAAATATGAGGCTGGATGAAAGTGAAAGGACAATGTAGTGATCCACCCACTTTTAAGGCCAGAGGAGACCATTGTGGCAATTCAGTCAGACTTCTCACATAGCATAGACATCAGAACTTCACTGAACTAATCCTACTTCAGAACAAGAGTTGTGATAGAACTAGAGCACATATTTCAAGCGAAACTACCCAGATTGATCTTAGAGGGAGAATGTAATGGGAGAATCCACCACTGTCCTTGGTAAGTTGTTCCTTCTCTATTAAATATATGTTTCTTGTTCTTATTTGTGCTGGTTTGGCTCCTGACAGTCTGATTTGTTTCATGCTGGTGTGCTAGCTAGAGGGACACACTGTTTATCCTAACTCCATTCCCTGGGCATAGGACTGAGCATCACTAAAAGTATTGCATAAATTTTTCATTTATTAGTTTAACTAACTTCATTAAGCCCTAAAGCCATGGGTGAATTGGAAGACCCAGGAGTGTGATCTGACTCCTGATTCTGGGTGAGTGCCTAGGCTGTGACCTGATTTCACAGGAAGGCACTCACAGCCTGCCCCTGCCACCGCTCTCTGTGCTCTGCTTCTGCACCAGAAAAACCCAGGTGAACTGACTGGTCAAAAAACCCTTTAATCTGTCTCCCCAGGGGGTGACGGGAAGGGGCTGAAGACCCTAGGGTGTACTGTAGGATGTATGCCCAAGGTGAGATAGGTGGATGCACAAAATTTCCCACCCTAACATATGCTCAGCAACCTGTGAACAATTTTCCAGGTTCATCGCTGAGCCCTCTCTGGCATTTCAGCCTTGCCCTGTATACCTCATCTCCAGATGCACTACCCCAAGGCCCATCATACTGGTGTTGAGCACAGCAGTAATGAAACTTCCTGAGGTAAAATGACAAGCAAATGTTCTGCAGTTTTCTCTCCAGATTTGATTTTGATTTCATTTGAATGGTTCTGTGCCTAATTGCTTGCCTATAGTGAAAACTTAATGCGTTGATTTTCCAAGGGCTACAGAGCAGCACTTGGAGAACAATCAGTCAGATGTTTTGTCACATCCCAGGCAGCCCTAGCAGCATTTGCCTGAAATGAAATGTAACATCTCTACACTGCAGGCAATATTTTTGCTGATAATGCTTCTGCATATCTTGCTAAATAAAAATAGATCCCTCCTTTTTTGGTTTAGACATCAGTTAAAGGCAAAACCAAAACCCCACTTACATTAAGATGACACAGTACCAAACTGGAAGCTGAAGTCGTCCTCTGCATTTGATTGCGGTCACATCAGGTTCCAGACTTGATCCTGAGCCATCTGCTAATTGCTGCAGTTTTGCAATCATATATCCCAAAGCTAATTTAGCTTGGAAGAAGCTGTTGGAACATGGATTCATCCTTGGAAATCACATAGCATCTTTCTTAATGGGCACTGCAGATTGCTAAACTGCCCCAGCCTGCTTTGCCACAGGACAAACTCAGATAGGGTCCTGTCTTTTAAAGATTTCTTACACCCTGGGATGTTGAGTAGCTTTGGAGGATGCTGCAAGCCAAAGGAAGCCCTGAGGACATCTGTCCTTAATACTGGATTCAAGGATTATAGAGGAATGGAACCTGGTGGGATGATGGGCAAGCACCCCAGAGCATCCAGGAACCCCATACCAGAGCATGCCAGCAATTTGGCTGCCAGCATGTAAGAACTGCTTTATCAGGCAGTTATGGGGCACATGGTGCATGGGATGCAGGTTAGGCCATGCTCCAAGATGCCCTGGAGGTTCCTCTGTCCTGCAGCTGCCAGAGTCCAAACTCAGCACTGCTCTGCACCCCAAAGGCACACTAAGAAAAGGCAGAGGCTAAATGCAGAGTGGGTGGGATATTCAGATTATTGAAAGCCTGCATGTAGCCCTTTGAATGCAGCAGTGGCAGCAACACAAAGCGCTCCTGGTGTTGCTGTACCAGCCTCCTTGGGGGCCTTCGTCCTAGTCACAGGTCTGCCAAGAGTATTAGAAACACCAAACTATACAAAGCATGATGGAAAGATAGGCACTGATGTGTCATCATTTTCTGCTGTTATAACCGGTGCTCTTATGATCTCCATTACTCTGATACCCCATTTGACTCAGTCTTCTAAGGTACTTGTCCTCACGACACCCCTGTGAGGTAAGGGAAGTGCTGCAGATGGGCACAGACACCATGTCTGTGTTAATAATAGTAACAAACATTCCCAGGGCTGTCTCGTGCCCCGAGGCCGGAAGCACCAAGTGGGCTGTGACAACTAACAGGATGAGGGTCACCCCTGAATGCAGCCACGAGTTAATAGGCACAGGCCATGCTGTGATCTGTGTCCGATGAGGTATACCACAAGTTTCTTGCACATCTCCCAGTTCCCTCTCCCCTGTCCCATAAGTAAGACACCATCACATAGAGGAAAAAGGAAACTGTGCTCTGCAGACTTCAACCCTGGGTTAGCAGTTTCTGGTTAAATGGGTGGTTAAATGATTGCCTTTGCAATCTCCTCAGGCTCAGGGTAAATAGGACAGATACCTCCTTTTGGTTGGAGCCAGCAGAGACATGGCTGGCCACATCAGATCACTCTCAAGCCAACAGAGAAGAGATGCCACCTCTGTAGACTAGCAATCTCTGACTCCTCCTAAACAGGTCAGCAAGTAGGTTGGAGTGGGGTGGAGGAGTCAGGGGCTGTTGGACAAAATTCCCTCTCACAACTCCTCTATGGGCCATCCTCACAGAACATACCTCGTACGAGGCTCTGAATTTACTTTCTTTTCCTCCAGCACCACATAATTGGTCTCAGGTTGAGTTTGGGGTGGAGTCAGGCTATCTTTCCTGGAAGAGGTCACTCTGCTCTTGCTGTTTGTGCTGGAAAGACAGAAGATGTAGTGTCTACTGCTGTTATCAGTCCCCAACCAGCAAGCAGAAGATGCTTCCAGAGGAGCACAGGTTGTTCTATGTAAGGCTCCTGCTGGATCACGCTGAAGGTTGCTCTGCTCTTTACTGGCTACCCATGGTGGTAGGTTATTGTCTGAAGGATAAAGTATGTTGTCTCCTTTGGATGGCCTTAGACATCATGCAGTAGAAAAAGCCCAATGTCCAATGTGTTGCAACAGAGAATGTTGAGACAAATTCACATGCCCAATGATGTATTAGGAGGGTTCATAGCTGATGGGATACATCAGTTCTCATGGCAAAAGTTACTTTTTTCAGAAAATAACAAGAGAGAAGAAAGGAAAGGAAAAGCAGAAGAGAAGGGAAAAGGAAAGGGAGAGGAAAGAGGAAAAAGGAAAGACCCCATAGGGAAATGGTAGTCTTCCCAAAGTTCAGCCAGGAAAAGACCCACGTACATGCTGGGCAAAGATGGGAGGTGGTTCCCAGCCTGGTGACACGACGAGGTCATTAGGCAGATATGGTCCCAGGTTACTGCTGTTTTGTCTGATGCAGTTGCTGTAGAAGACCATCAGTGGAGGAAATGGTAGGCTGAAGCCTTCTGCATCATGGGTGGGATGTATCCTCTTCATCCACACCCAATATGTAGAGGGCTCCAGTTCCTCACAAAGTTTGTGAAGAAAGTTTTTGCATGAACCTGGATGGGCAGGACCTCTGGTCTTGAGCCAGATTTGCTAATGGGCATGGTGGTAGTCCCTCTCTCACAGAGCTGGTACAGTTTGGTGTCACATGTGTTCCTGGTGAATCGGTAGTTCTGACTGGACACATGCATGTGAAACATGTTTAGCTAGGTTATTTTGTCCCTACTCTGGGCAATGGACTTGTGGAAGCCCTGTTTTCCTTTTCCCTCAGTCTAAAAGCAAATAGAGAGGGACTCCAGCATTTTTGATCTACCTGATCCCTCTTAGGTTGTGATAAGAATAGTCATGTTGATTGCTCCCATAACCCTTCTATGACCAAGTACAGTTGTCTCACCTAATTAAAAAAATGGCAAAAAGCACCTCCTACTAGTGAGGTTATTTTAACAGAATGATGCTGAGTTCAGAGTGATTTGAGGACTGATGAGAGAGCAAGAGGGCTGTGTGAGGAGAAATTCTGCTGGTGGGCAGTGCAGGAGGATATACCAAAATGGCACACTTTATATCGCTTATTATGTTACCTGGCCCTTGCCATGCACAGACAGTGCTTAGGAATTGTTTTAAGTGCTACTTGGCACGAATTGAAAGTATGATGGACGCAATTAAATAGTAGAGGAAAATGTCCTCTGGATCCTAGTTTTTTTGAGCCAAGGTATAACCAGAGAAGCTACATCTCATTTTCCTATATGTATTGCCTTCCCTCCCCCTGATCGAAAAATCAGCCAGACACTCTAGGTAAGCACACAAATATTTTGTGGACCTTGCCCCAACCATGTGGCCCACCATTGTGTGGGAAGTCTATGACAGGAAGAAACTTGGCCTGCATTGGTCTGGCTGCTGTATTCTGGCTGCTCACGTGGGTAAAGTAAGGCACCAGAAACATGCAAGGTGGGGCCTGTGCTCATCATGCATCTTCCTCAGGGCAGGGGTCTGTCTTTTCTTCATTTATCTGCAAAGCACAAAGCTGTGGCCTTGTGTAAATAATGCATAACATGCACAGTCATATTTTCTACACGCCCCTGCCCGCACAGATGGCTTCAATGGGAAAATGTCATTGTCGATCATTAAAAGACAACAAACTATTCAATTACCAAAATAAATAAATGGTATATTGTTGGCTCTTACAGTAAGTAGTATCCTACGTGGTAGCTTTTTTTTCCCCATGTATGCACCTTCAGCAAATTGATTTGATAAAACCCAGTTCCAGACATCACCTTATTTCAAGTTCAGTTACCTAGGAAACCGCAGTGTACTGCTGGGACGAGCTGCCCGCTCCTGCTCCAGTTGGAGCTATTAAACACATCAGCTCTTCCTTCAGGAAGAGCAGAACACTGCTGATTCCAACTTCTAGCCTTTTTATGCAGATACAGGCTGTTCATGCATGCGGAGAGGCACGCGGTTACAAATGCCTGTGGGAGGGAGACACGCATACCCATCCACACCTACGTCTGTGTATTAAAAATTGCTCATTTAACTATGAGACTACATGGAGATGTTGTACCTATCTATAGCATACAAATGTAGAAATGTACGCAGTAGCTGTGTGTACATATGCACATGTACACATATGCCTACGCAGAGTGGCTGGTGCCTATGTGTGTGCTTATACATATAGGCGCTACTCCTCATGAAATGACTAAAGTTATCAGGGCTTCCACAAAATGGTAATTTTTTTTGAGGATCTGAGATAACATGGTTTCTCTTTTTTTTTAGAGGACTCATTTGTGGAAGGTGAGTTCATCTAGTTTGGGACAACGGGGCATTTGCACTCTCTGCTCTGCACTTTTTTTTAAAATTATGCCCTTGAAGAGCAGCTGTTGCACATCACAGTGGTACTTGCAAAACTGGTCGATGGCAAAAAGCCCAAGTACCAGTTATTTTGTGAAATGCTTGATTTTTACCAGGTTGCCATAGTATGTCCACACCAGTGGCACATGACTGAGGTGTGAGACACTCAGCTGCACAGTGTCCAAGTGGTGGAAAGACATGTGAACATCTGGATAGGGGAATCCCATTTGTTTCCTTGTACTAGGGCTCAGGAGCTACACCCTGCCATGGGAATGCAAACACATCCGTAGTCAACTTGTCTGTTTTTGTTTAGCCCAGGTAACATTGACTGCAGCTAGTTTCTACTTAGTAGACAGTCCTGTCAACAAGAAACCCCCCTTTCCCCATGCTGTCATTCAGCAATTTTCCAGAGATAGTGGATGGTTTTAATGTTTTCTTTTACAGTATTGTGGAGCCCAACGTGTATCTCACAGATGGGAAAATAAAATCTGCTGTGCATATCTCTCTGATTAGTTTGCTCTGCACCATAACTCATGTAGCCATCTGCAGGTATCAGCAGCCCTTTAACATGTCTTTCAGCAACTACAAATACTGTGGCTGCTCTAGTAGATAGGAAGAATATCTTGAGGAGATGGAAATGATCAGATAGGCTGCTCTGAGGTGCCATGGTAGGAGATCTATTGTCAGAGGCACAAAGTCCACCCTGATGGATTTTGAGGCACAATATACATCTGCATTATTTGCAGGAGAAGGTCACCAGTACCTGTTCTTTTTGCTATCCTGTATGGGAACCCATGAGTAACAGAAAAAACAAACTCACAAGAAGAACAGGGGGTGAAATCCTTCCACCCCTCTCCCTCATCGCCATAACCTTCATGTCTGTGGTAAAAAGCAGCAGAATAGCTTTAGTGTAGGGGCTACAGCAGTGAACTCCAACACCCATGCACAGGGAGCAGGGCTGTGCCACCCACCTAAGCACAGCTGTGTTGGCCAATCTGTATCAACCACTTATCCTCTTTGGGAGAACATTCATATAGGCAACTTGCTGGCACCAATGACTCCACTGCTGGTGTCCTGTCAGGTATCCAAAGTGGCAACACCTGTCTCACCATTTCCTTTCCCCTGATGAATTTCAAGCTGAGAAAAGAACCAAAGGAACAAGATGTTGGACAGCTGATTTGCTATGTCTCCTCTCTCTGGATGCCCTTCAGATTCAAGCCACTTGGAAGTTTGAGAACTCACAGCCTGCAAAGTTGTGTGCATGGTGCTGCAAAGGCCACATGCCAGCTCTGCTGCCTCCACAAGAGAGGTTGCACCTGGGGAAACTCAGAGGCATCCTTCCCCATCCAAACAGATTGCCAGGCCTGTCCCAGGGTGCACTGGATGGCCAGCTGCTGTTTCACTTGAATTTAGGGTAAGTTGGGTGCTGAGTGAAGCTATGAACTGCCTGATAGAGAGCGTGTGGCTGCTGGTGTGTCTTGGGCTTAGCGTATTCACACACAGGATAAGTGATCTAATGAAGCGAAGGGAAGGGAAAGGGGAGCTACATCTCAGAGCTCACCTTTCATGATTTCCTGGGAAGCTGCAGGTTTAAAAATGTGGTTTTACTTTCTTCTATTTTGGGGGTTATGGCTAAGCCTGGATGGATGTCTGGAGGACATCTTCTATTCACGATAGCACCTAAGCATACGCCTAAATGTTTTGAGTAGGACTTTAAGAGTTGTACAAAGGCAAAGAGTTGTGCATTTTGTCCATGAAAGGCCTGTCCCTCAAGATGTTTGGATCTCCTCATGTCTGTCAGCACGGACAGGAGCAGGCAGCATTCATACCAGGGCTATGAGTTAGTGCACTCAAGTTACCAGGCAGCAAGTTGCTCTGAGAACAGCTGCGTTCACCCAAAATGTTCATGAGAGGGGGAGCACTGCAGTTTATATAAGCAACTAAATCTGGGCAATTTATCCAACTCCTACACATGGGGCAGTTTGCTACAAGACTCCCTATCAAAATTAAACAGAATCTTGGATTGGAAAGACAGATCTACAGGCCTGTGGGGAAGCTGCTCACAACTCCCACACCTTCACCTGTCCTAGTCTCAGCTGCACTTGCTATAGGTGTCTTGTCTCCCCAAGCACAGTGCTATGCTGCACCTACCCCATGCATTGGTAAGAGGGTGGGTGCCACAAAACTCCAGAACAGTTTCAAGGGTGCTGATATTGCCCGGGAGTCTTACTTACATCCACAGGAAAAGAAAAGAGAAATGTATTCAGGGTTCTATCTGGCTCTTCCTCTAAGATCTGCCTCTGCTTCTGACCTGTCTGGCTAGAGACTCAGCCAACCATCAGAGATGCAAGTGAAGTCTCTTTTACAGAGATTGTGTAGCAAGTATCAAAACTGTTGAACCATGGTTTATATATGTTTCAAACTCGTAAACAGCTAACATGGATGTGATAGACACAGCATTTCTTTCATCCACTACCTCCAGGGTGAAGTAGGGCATTTTCAGCTGAGCTGAATGATGCTGAGGGAGTGAGTAAAAGCCTATCCAGATCAAAGTCTCTGCAGTGCATCTTTCCCTTCCCGGGGCAATGATTCATGCAGCTGGGGACCTACTTTTATGAATAGGCGTTTCAGAGAAGGGATCTGGCTGTAGCAAGAGTATCAGTATCTGGGATTCTTTCCTAGAAACTTTCATATGTGTCAGACGTTTCCACTGAGTTGCGTAGCAGCATCTCCAGAATGCTTTACTTTCCTGGCTACCTCCAAGTCACTGATCTTTGTTGTTGTGTACCTATATCCTGCAGGATATTGTGTTTGCTCGGATGCATTTCTCATTTGAAATACTGAAAATGATGAATACAGAAGCTTTGGCAACAGCCAACTTGTGATGATTGTCTGAGCAGTAAAAGCTGCTGGGGCCTCACAGAGAGTGGCAGCAGATGCATCTGTGCCTGTGTGTTACCCTGCTTTCCCAGCATCCCCAAAGCTTGACTGCTTTTTTTGACAATATTACAAAGGCAGTGTAGAAAGCCAAAGAAATGCAGTTAGAGAGAGTAAAGCATTTACTTACTTGGAAAACTGACTCAAGGTATGGATGACGATAAGAAGACAGATGACTGGCTTGAGGGCTGTAACATCTAAGAACGCTTTTTTCTCTCCAGCTGATATTTTTCATGTCCTGTACCATACAATATGTCATTCTGCGCATCTCCTCTGTCAGAAAACACATGCAGGCAATGGAGAAAGGCCCCAAAGGGCAGCAGCTCCCCTACTGCATGTCCACAGACCCACTGACTTTACTTAGCAAACCAAGAGCATGAAGGGAAAGTGGAGATTTCATCCCTTCCCCTCCCCTCAACTGGGGTCAGAATTCGGCTCCTTGAGCTACTGAATGTCTCTGTAAATCTCTGATGAGTGGCTCAGCCTTGCCATGAGCAGAGATTTGGGCTCCATCCTTGGTCTGGAACTGCTGGTGTTACCTGTGAAATTGGTCCTGCCACCTCGAGACCACTTGAACCTTTCCATGTGAAACTCCTGTTTTCATCTCTTTATAATCTAGCCTGAGGATAATGCGTTTTTGGGAAGATGACAGTATGATGAGCTCACAGGTCCAGACCTATTTCCTCATTTTAGGAGCAATGCACTTCAACTGGAACAGGAACAGGAGCAGGGCAGGGACAGCAGTGGAAACAGAGGGCAAGGACCTGCTGTCTTCTGAGAGAAGACTGAATTTGTCTTGTTTAGCCTAGCAATGAAAAAGCTGACAAAAGCTAGAATTGCTATCTGCAAATACCTCAGAGGGGGAAAAGGATTTCTTTAAAATGTCAGTTTAGCACGATAGCAAATGGTTTTAAAATGTCTGGGAGACAGTCTAGACTGGAAATTAGAAGCTCTTTCTACTATCAAAGTGATGAGGTCCTCATACAAACTTCCAATGAGGTGCTGTGAAGCCAAAATAACCCAATTAGCTTTAAGATAAAGCTTGAGCAATTGATGAAAGGGAGCCTACAAAGGCATTGCCTGCAAGTGCAGGACCCTGGATTGCATTTTCTAGAAAATCCCTTCCAGGGCTGCATTTCTTAAATGAGAACTACAATTTGGACACAATATGTGAATACTGAAGTTGTAGATATATCATCCTGGGTGTTCAAAATCACTTAATTAGCAAGCAAGGCTTTACTGTCTCTACCACTTTTCCCTAGCAGTGCTGTTGAATATAAATGTATCATTGCTTTAACTCTGCTCAAGTATTAAGGTGAGAATGTGTTAGAAAGACCCAGGAGAAAATAAAATAATCTTATATTTGGTGTTGTTTTCTTGTGTGCGTTGCGTATTTTATTTTCCTTCGAAGAAATATTGAATAATGGTGTACTTGGACAACATTTTTTTTAAAAAAAAAAACAACATAGTATGCTACCATGTAATTGAAGCCTATATTTTAACATGTAATGCAGTTTCTAACTTTTCCACAGCTTTTCTAACTTTGGAGTGCTTGAGTTTCCAGTCTTACCATTCTTTTAATGTAGAGAGGTGTTTGACTGTAGTAATGCTGAGGTGGCTGCAAGAATGATCAATCAAAACAGATTTTCATCAGTGGTGCTGTGCCACTAAGATAGTAGGAAGTTTGTATAGTGGTAGGTAGTAACAGCTAACAATAAAAAAGAGTTGATTTTCCAGTCAAATTGTAACTTGACTGGTTTGAGCTGTGTTTTACTAAACCCACTTGCAAGAGTTGGATAACACTAAAAGAAGACAAGGAATCTCAGCATTGATAACGTTCTTCCTAAATTCCTAAAACCAATTATTTTCAAACATGTCATCTTCACTAGCTCTTAGTGAGGATTAACTACATGACAGGCTTGAACTTTTAAAAGCAAGTGAGTTTTAAGTTATGAAAGAGCAGGGGGAAAAGGTGAGACTAATTTTTACCATACAGAAACATGTACAGTTTTTCAGTGCATCATCATTCAAAGTTTTCTTGCTATAATTGTAATGAGAATTTATAGAATGGTTTGGATTGGAAAGGACCTTAAGGATCACCTAGTTCCAACCCCCATGATGTGCAGTGACACCAGAACTTTTCCCCGTCTCTTCTTTTCTTGACTCCCTTAAAAAAAATACTTTGTGTATTTTATAGCCTTGTGTATTGTATAGCCTGATTTTTAATTAATAATTTATCATATGAATAGTTTATTTAAAATTATTCTCCCCCATCTTGCCCAGAAGCATTTTTCCATTAACTTGCTTTGCAAGCAATTTGTACTTCAAACTGCATGGACCAACACTAGTTGAATGTGCTACTTTTGTGTTGTCTGACTGGATGGGATTGGTACCAAGAGCTGGGTGTCTTGACTGAGTCTGTGACAGTCAATTCAAAATCCACCGTCAGCAAATATTTGTGGACATTATGTGAAAATATATTTCACTGTACTCTCATAGAGGTATATTTCTAAGTATTTTTCAGAGAATGAGTCTTGTAATTCTCACACTCCCTAAATCCTTCTAGGTTAAGAGGCTTGCTGCTGTTGCACTAGTCCCCTGAAAAAGAGTCTTTCATCCTCAGAGCTGGGACAAAGTGAACACTGCCATCAGATATTTGCAGCAATGCTGTCTATGCTTTTCTACCTGCATGTGGGTTTCTACCAAGTGTGAAATGTTTTAGCCCCAGAGCAAATACTTACAGATGTGGGACGCTGTTTGTTATTCAAGATTTGATTTCCTATAGGGAGTGTGACCCTGGTGAAATTTCCACTGATGGGATCTGTGTTACCAGGACATCAGTTTCCCACACAGGCTACCAAAATGATGGACTTCCAAAGCCAAGTGAATCAAAGCTATCAATAAATGTATTCTCCCAGGATAGATAGGAGAACTTCAAAGTGACAGAGGGTGTCAGAGTTTCCATTCACACCTGTTGATGTTCATTTTTTAAAATTTTGGTCTAAGCTCTAACTTGAAACATCAGTAAATTCCTGGAAAGCCTGAGGAAAGTCATCAGTGCCCAAACAGTGGCTTAGTTGGTGGCAAAGAACAGATGGCCTACGTTTCTCAGGGATGTCACATTAATATTATTCTTTGTTTGCAGATGATAATGAGGGAGATATTTCCAGGGTGGAAAAGGATAGCTGAGCTGAGAAAGTTTAATCCTGAAAAATGGAAGGAAGGATGAAAAACGGAGGAAGACTAAAAGCGGTTAATCATAAGTTTCAGGATTTAAACTTTGGTAGAATAGGGTGAGACCTGTAGGAGGGGCAGTATGCACCATATGTAATGTTTGTAGGTGTTTGGATTTTTTTTCCACAGAGATATTCAACCTACCCACTGTTGGCAAGATAATATTGGACAACATAAACAACACACTGGTTTCAGCTCAGCAGCTGGGGCTGCTTCCCCAGAGCTTGAGGGCTCAGACACAGCACCCGGTGGCAGCAACTTAATGCCTGTTACCAGGCATAAGGTGAGCAGTGGGAGTTGACCCTATGCATTAGTCTACAGCAACTCTGAGATAAATAACATTAGTTTAAATGTCACTGAAGGAGGTTTGGATTAGGTATGCAAACTCATTAAGCTACTTTAATCTTAGCACTCTAGGAAAAGGTGATGGTGATTTCAGCAGACTGAAATAGGACGGGGAGTCCTCACTGCACGAGACAAAAGAGAGAGCTTCTCAGGCCAAGAGACAATAGGGAAGTCCTGTATTTCAGGATGAAAATGAACTGTGCAGTCTTTCCCTCTCTGTAGCACCTCTGCTTAGCTGAAGCAATAAATAACAGCTCATAGCTCAAGGGAGTAGGCTGGCACGGGGCACAGGGACTAGGCTGGCATACCTCATCCTCCAGTTTCATTCCTCACATAAAAAGACATTTTCAGGTAGAGATGGCTGAAGTAACTTTAGTCAAAAAAGGAGCCATTAGGGGATGTTTTTTTTCCATTAAGAACAATCATAAAACTATACCCTCTATTTGTTAAAGAAAAAACAAACCTCCCCCAAACAGATTTTTCTTTTGCTAAAATAACACTTAGTTTTCTTTTCTTCTTTTTTAATAGGTGGAATATTTTGCATTGAAAGCAATGCTTTCTTTCATGAGAAAAAACTTCTCTTCTGTGCAAACCCCAATTTTAACTGGGTTCATCCATAAATGTGAATTAGATATTAAAAACAGTCAGAGAGATTTTGATCCTGCCGACTGTCAAGCATACTGCAAAAAAAGGCATTTTAGTTTTATTCTGAATTTTTAGCATACCAATAGCTCTCGTAACCTTGTAGACATGGACTGAATGCTGCAAGAAAAGTGTGTGTTCACCATCTACTTGGTGGTGAGCTCAAGTTTTCAGGG
This sequence comes from Thinocorus orbignyianus, assembly GCA_013400375.1. Classification (NCBI taxonomy): domain Eukaryota; kingdom Metazoa; phylum Chordata; class Aves; order Ciconiiformes; family Thinocoridae; genus Thinocorus; species Thinocorus orbignyianus. The sequence goes on from VXBW01004510.1 coordinate 130,272, forward strand.
TTGTAGAACTGAACTGACAGTTCAGAAAATAAAGTCCCTCTTCCTTGATTTTTTTTATTTTTAGCTGACAAGTGTACTGATGGCGGGTTTCATTCGATTTGACACAGACGGTCATTTCGGTTGGCAATCATCCACTAAAATACATGTGACCCTTGGCTAATGACCTGGACTCATCAATAATCTTGTGACATCTTTTCCACATTGTATATGACATGTGCCTGTGAACTCCCTGCAATAACCCCTTCATGTTTTTAAATCCCAGACTGCCAAATGCCTGGCTCCAAAATGTCATTTCTTCCTCACAAGTATGCACTGGCTTCTCAGTGAGCTTCCTGTGATGCTCTCTCTATCTTAGCCCTAGGGGATGGTGGGAAGGAACATCTAAAATGCCATAGGAGGGGACATCTACCCTCTGTTTCTATCCACCACGCTGTACCAGATAGCAGCCTGAAGGGGCTGGAGCCAGTGGCCTGTCCTTTCTTCAGCCTTGCCCTAGACCTGACATGGAGGGATGCTGCATTTTAGCACTGTACATTGGGGGAGGAGATCTCTTTGCACCTATATGTTTAGGGGATCCTGATAGTAATTATTAATGGCCCCTAATAATTCTCGATCCTTATTTTCTCTAAATCTATATTGACTGGGGATCTGTAGTTTTGCCCTCTGAGCTGCCTGATCACTTCTGAGGAGGAAGTTCAGTCTTTCGTATGTCTGAAAGCCTTAAAAGCTGATCCAGAGTCCCCTGTAACCCGTGTCTGCTTGATCAGTCTCAAGGTTATATGACATGGAGGATGCCATCAACTACTACAGAAATAAGTGGCGGTCAAGAGATTTGCAAGATAGTCTTGCACCTCTGCAAGATTTTCCAGACACTATTTGAAAGACATTTTCCAGCCTAATCTTTTACCAAAATCCTTCTACCCAGTTTACATTTGCTTCCATCACAGGGCTATCTGCTCAATAAATTAAACAGTCGATAAATGCAGTGGCCATATATCTTCTTCGTCACTAATTACCTTAAAAACGAAGAGACTGCTACTCTGCCTCCTTTATTTCATCTCATAGTCATAGCAGCAGCAGCTGATCTGGCTAATAAGCCCAGTAGTCTATCTTCAACTATGGCCCATTTCAGTGTCACGGGGAGAGAGAATATGAAAATCAGGCATGTGTAGAGTAATTTTTGTCAGGAAACAACATTTTAATATTGAACAATGAGAAGCTAAGGGACTTCCTAACCTGGAAGTTGCGTACCTTTCCCTTGGCTGAGGTTGTTTTGCCATTGTGGAGAAATGCCCTCTGGGAGCTGTTGCTGTGTGACTGCTAACACTTGGCAGCCGTTCCTCTGTGTGAGCTGTAGGGAATCTCCATCACTGTGCAACCATCTGAACCTTGTTTCTGTGAGATCCCAAAGGCTTTTGCAAGGTTTGTTTATTATTAGCCTCATTTATCTCTCCCATGACTGATTTTGAATATAAGGGAAGTGGATCCTATCAAAAAATTCATGTGTTACTATCTAGGACACAGAGTCAAGTGTGGTGTAACCCATATTTCATCATCATACTATTAAATAACATGAATTAATTTACTTTACGCAAACTAGCTAAGCATAGCCGAACTAAATTTTAACATGTGGCAGAGAGCTGACATCTGCTAGATTAAAGATGTCATATGTGGATCTGGGATATTTTATGAAAAAAGATTAGTGAGTTGTTTCTAACATCACAAATTACCTTGTTGTTCTGCTAGGGAAATATTTCTAGTTCGTGGTGTCCTCTCTGAACTGCTGAGTGTGTAGCCCAAAGCAGATGGCCGTAGATGGAGTAGAAGTCCTGCCTATGTTTTTTGGTATGTATGCCTATGGGGGAGGGAGTAGTGTTTGGAAAAGGAGCAAGACTGCATGCACCATCAAAGAGTATCTAGGGAATGGAGCTGTGGGCTCATCTGTGAGAAAAGGCCCTGTGATTAAAGCTGTTCTTAGTGAGATGTTGTCCCAGGTAACAGTACCAAACCCTCTTCTACCCTTTGCTACGCATGTCCACCTTCTTGGTTGTGCTGAAAAATGGTTCGTTAGATAGTGCTGTGATGTAAATTAAGGTGGTGACATTGTACTTGCAAAGTCAGATATCTGTCCAAAGGTTCTCTGCACTCACCTAAGTACAACTGAGGGGGGTGGGAATGGATGGCAGAATCTAGCAATGTGTGATGCTGTTGTTGTCACCCCTGTCCTCCCCCACCAACGCACAGCCCACCATACCCTATTTTGCATTGGCCACTTCCATTGACTTTCTGCCATACCAGAGTGAACAGTGACAGAACTTTTGGGCCCACCTTGCACTCAGTTTTTTTCTAAAAGGGATCATAAAAAAAAAAAAAAAGGTAATTAAAAAACACATGAGAAAATCCCATTTTAGTTTAAAAAAATACAGTGGAGTTTGACCTTTGATGTGTCTTTTGCCACTATTCCTCACTGGAGCTTTATACAGGTTTTGTGGTCATGCCACTTTATTATTCCCACTGCCCTATTTCTTTCTTCTAGACACTACAAACAGCAAAGCTGAAAAGCACAAATTTTAGTTAGAGCTGTTTGTCCTACCCTTTGCAATCATCAAGTGCATTCTTGGGTAATTCACAAACAGGAAGAAGAGGCAAGGTCAATGATCTACTCATTTATTATGGCTTGACCCATCTTACTGAGTCTACAGTTTGCTTCTGAGCTCTCATGGCCCTAGTCCTTTCCTTGGGATTTGCTGATTGAGCATAGATCAAGGGCCTTTCCGACAGAGCCTCCCAGGCTCACCTTGCAGGCTGGCTGGCTGATTTTTAGTGGCTTGATGAATGAGTTAGGGCACTGAGTCTCACTCTGAGCACAACGATTAGAGTCTCTCTCCATTCAGGTTTTCAGCCCCCAGCAACAATAGCAGAAAGCATAAGGATATTAGGTGTACAGGAGGATGGAGTTTGCTATGGAGAGTCCCACACAGATCGGAAAATGGTCCAGATATGAGTCAGCTCTCAGAAACTAGTCCAGTCATAAAAATGGACACTCACATGGCTCAAAATAGCAAGAGAGGCAAACGGTTCATCTGGGCTGCCCTGAGGTCCACTGCCTCCTGTTTTTTGCAAACAAAACAGAGCACAGAGGGAATAACCTGCTGCAAAATGCCAGTGCTTTTGTACTGTTCACCCTGCATCGGTGCACTGAAGAGCCCAGACTTTCCCCAGCCCACACAACCCATAGCTTTTGTCTGTCTGTGCAAAGGATGTCTCCTCTGAAACACGGCAGCCCTAGCAGGAAAAGCACTGGCTTCTCTGTCCAATCTCTGTGGAGAAGAAAATCATAGAATCATAGAGTGGTTGGATTGGAAGGGACCTTAAAGATTGTCTAGTTCCAACCTCCCTGCCATGGGCAGGGACACCTCTCACTGGACCACGTTGCTCAAAGCCCCATCCAGCTTGGCCTTAAACACTTCCAGGGATGGGACAGCCACAACTTTTCTTGGCAACCTGTTCCAGTGCCTCACCACCCTCATAGTAAAGAATTTCTTCCTAATATCTAATCTAAAGAGCAATTTATTTCTCATATATGAGTTAATATCTAGCTGCCTATCTTGAGTCTGACTGATGAGAGCCTGTGTAACTTGGCAATCTTCCTCTGTTTGTAGGTATGATGGATGGCTGTCCTCCATGAGTGCTGCTGCCCTCCATCATGGATGCCACCAAACCAGGCAATGTGCTGCAGTGAGCAACATCTGTAGGAGACATTTGGTACAAGAGCGAAATGGTGTTTTCCCCGGCTTGTTCTGCAAGGATACTGCAAGGAGTGTATCCAGGCACACAATGGTTTGGTTTCCTTTGTTTTTACTGATGAAGTGAAAACCCAACACCGTTTCTCTTTCCCTAAACCTCCAAGGTAAAATTCATTTCAGACCCCCTCCATAAGCTGGCTGAGTACAAGACCCTCCCTCAGGACTGCTCAGCGTACTCATTCCATTGCCCTCATTCCTCTAAGATAATGAATCACGTATCCTAGGACTTGCCTGCACTTGCAAGTTGTTGCTGATTAAGGTAAGGTGCAAATATAAAGTGCCATTGCTGTTTCTTTAGAGCAGCTCAAGAGTTGAGTTAAGCAGGAACGAAGCACTCTGATTTTGCAATAACAGCATCTACACACGGTGTTAATCAGGATAGATGATTGGAAATAGCTCAGCATAGAGGCATTGCTTAGGTGAATCAGCTGCAGTCTCTTAAACTCCTCTCAGAGGGCTCCAACTGCCCTTGCCAACAGTAGGAGGGCATTTCAAGCAAGCACTGTTGAATCATAGAGTGATAGAATCATAGAATGGTTTAGGTTGGAAGGAACCTTAAAGATCATCTAGTTCCAGCCCCCCTACCAGAGGAAGAGACACCTCCCACTAGACCACTGAAGCTCCTATGGATGACTCGATTAATAGTCTAGATGTTGCAGTCTGTGTTGTGGTTTGCAACAGGTAAACAGCAGTTACCTTAAACCATTAATATTAGCTGAGCTACCTGCTTTGCTAAAGGATGGCTAAGAATAAAGGCTGGTGTGTTTGCCTGTTGAGCAGCCAAGCAAATGAAAAAAGCATTTGGCAAAATGTGCCAGCTGCAAATGAAAGCCCAGAGGTAGAAGACACTTGTCCACAAGAGCCTGTGACTGGTGACAGTGTTACTCCTTGACCAAGCTGTTGTCAAGCAACAAAGCCATGAAGGAACATTTAGTGGGTTGCAACTCCTCTCTTCTTGTCTTTCACTTTTGCCAGTTCTCTCAAGTGATTCTGCCCTTTTTTCTGTAACTGTCCCTGCTCAGTAGAGATACTTGACAAGCCATCTGGGAGGATCTACCATTGCATAACCTCACACTTGACTGGCAAAGCAGTTCACCTCTTCTGACTTGATTCTGCCTCCTTCATGTAGCCAAGGACAACAGACAATCCTCAGGTGTCCTTCAGCATGATATGCCTGGAGGAATAAAAATCCAAAAAGTTCAGAATTTGGCCTTCCTCTATTTTTTCTTGATCTTAGCCTAGCCCAAAACACTTTTAAGAAAAAAAAAAAAAAGAAGGAGGGTGCGATGGAATTAGATCTCTGGTCTCCCATTTATATGCAGGAATGGAAAAAAGCACCCTAACCCTGCTGTGGTTAAAGCAACTGTGGGACCTGTTCATGCTTTCAGGCCATCTCTGGCTACTTTATTCCTTTTAGGCCATTGCAGGTATCTATGGAGATGATTATAGAGACTTTTCAGTCTATGCTCAGAGAAAAGCCGGTGCTTCCAGAAGGCAATGCCAGGCTGGGCTCTGTGCTTCAGAGGGACACACAGGCTTGTCCCACTTCTCAGACCTGTCTCAGCTGGACACGAGTCTGTGACTGCCCATGTGCCAGCTCTTACCCCACATCTCATGTGAGGCAGAGGGTGCCAAGTCCTCCTTTCCCATTTGCTGTGGGGTGGAAGCCAGCACGGGGGCTGCTACTGGGGGGCATCTGGCTTAAGTCAACTGTGTGAGGGTTGTTCCTGCCCTGCGGCTCACGAGATGCTCCACTGCATATTTATCCTGGGCTCAGCCTGTCTTGAGGACCTAAGCATCCGAGGGAAGGCACAGAAGGGGGACTGCAGAGGCTGATGGGGTAGAGGGAGACAAGTGCAAGGGGAAAATGAACATAAACTTCTTGAGGAATAATGTGCAGCCCTGCATCTGAAATTTGCATGGGGACCTACATTATCTAGAATTGTTCCATCAGCTGATGTCAGGAGAGATACAGAACAAGCCCCTCCACCTGCTGAAGATCTGTGTCAGAATTTGCCTGGCGATGCAAGTGAAAAAAGCAAGTCTGTCTAAGTGTATGAACAAAAATGAGCTTCAGAGAATTCAAGTCATACAACCAAGCCTGCATTTCAGGGAAAACAGGTAAAGGTGGTGAGATACAGCACAAAACCACCCAAAATGGCCTAAGACTATTTTTGTAGTTATCTTTTATACATGGTCATTATTACTATTTTTCTTTCAAAAATAACTTTCCCATCAATCCAGCCCCGAGGCAGTTAAGACATGGGACTGAAAGCTACAGCTGACCCGTATCTGTACAGCAGAACAAAATATTTCATTAGTGTCTTGAAGTCCCTCTCTCAACCTTTGCTTAAGCTTGAGGATCAGCAACTACAGCTCCAGTTGACAACACTGGGAATGGAGAGGATCTGATACCTTTGAAAATCAAGCCCAGAGGGACTCAGAGAATTTCTATCAGTGCCAGAAACCCAAAGAAATTTCCTGGCTGTTGCATTTTGTATTTGGTGTTTCACTGACCTGGGAAATAATACATGGATTATATATTCTGTACGTTGCAGAGACAGCTTCCACATGGTCATCTGTAGTACCAAATATTACAGTCAGTGTATTCTTCTGCTCTAAATTTGTCTTCCAGAGCTATATTTCTTCAAAGATACAATATGATTTGGAACTCTGCTTTTATGATCTTAAAAGATTTTGTTCACACTATACTCTTTAACAGGTGCTTCCAGAGACTAAGCCCATTTTAGGAATGTGTCAGAGGAATAGAGCTGAAATGAGTTGCCAGAGCTGCTGTCTGACCTTTAAATACATACTTAAAGCTCCATCTCAGGGCTTCACAGGCCCAAGAACTTTCTTTTCTCAGTGCTAAACGCAGAGTGTCTGCAGGTCAGTTTTCATTCTGGCTCTTTTGAGCAAGGTGCTGAGTCCACATGGTAAAGCCAAATGCTGTTTACACAGGAAATTGTGGCAAACCTCTGGATGTAACCAAGCAGCTCTCTTGTACACTGAATGGCAATAATCAGGGTAAGGTTTTTCCCCTTGACTCTGTTTCCTTCTTAGATTAAACAAGGTTGGATTAACTCTGAAGCATGATGTGGCAGTTTAAGTGACAATGCTGCTAACTGTTTCATGGCTGATTGGTTTACACACTTAGCAGGCTGTGTGCAGATACCCAGCACAGTTTCGTGTCTTGGGGCTTCTTTCATCTCTCTTATCCCAAAGTAACCCAGTGCAAGACAAACTCATGTTTTTGTTTGGAAGTCTTTGCCTCAGTAAGACTTCAGAAAAGCTGACCTCTCCTGCTTTCATACTGGTTAGCAAATATTTTCATAAATTCAGTGGCAGTAATGATTGATGACCAAATAATATTGTTTAGTAAATTAAAAGCACATGTTCTGCAAAAAGCAAATATTTTAGAGGAGCAAGTATTTCCTGTAGCTGTTTATTTATCACACTGAAATTCTAGAAAGCCATGACAAAGGTTTGGAGAGGTCCAAAAGAAATCTTGAGGTCCACATCTGATCCACATCACTCCTGATAGTGGTTTGGCTAACGTATTCAGTTACCTCTAAAGCTGGAAAAGTCAGGTTAGGCTTAGGAAAAAGATATCTTTGCCATGAAGGAAGTGTGGCACTGACGGAGGCTGAGGAAGTATGGAATCACCCTCACTGGTGATTTTTAAGTCATCAGACATGAGCCGTGTTTCTGACATACTCTGGGTGCCTGTTGTGGAGATGCTGCTTGGTACGTTGAGGCAGTGAGTGTCTTGATGGAGGGAAGTAAAATTTTTTTGCTCAGGCATGTCTGTTTTAAGGATAGTAGATCCTCTTCTAGGTTACTGACATTGTTGTCAAGGTTGAGTTCTCCAGACACTTCAGTGCAAATAACCTTTTCTTGTTGTCTTTTTTCTTCCAAGACTGGACCTCTTGGTCTTTGCTCCACAGAAGCTTGCCCACTCATCACTCGCTGGGTGCCCAGGTCAAGCACTACTATTATGGTCTGGCTTTTTTTTTTTTTTTNNAGACTTTTTTTATGGTTTGTTTTTTTTTTTTTTTTTTTTTTTTGCAGGTGAGCTGGAACAGCGAAACGGAGTGAAGTTGGTGCTTATTGCCGTATGAACACTCCAGACTGGGTGCAGCCATGGCTCTGTGATAGGACACAAAACCTTGCTGCACCACATAGTGATGCCCAGTGAGACGACAAGGGGAAACAGGCACAAACTTGTATGTAAGAAGTCCAGAGAGGTGGTGGAGACTTTCAAAACCCACCTTGTCAATTTCCTGTGCAACCTGCTCTAGGACGACCTACTTTGTCAGGGGAGTTGGACTAGATGATCTCCAGAGGTCCCTTCCAACCCCATATCATTCCATAATTCTGTGTAATTACCCCTTCAGGTTAAATGAAATTTATATAGGTTTAATTTAAGACAATTGGGAAGAGTTTTCAAACTAAAATAATACAAGCCACTCCTAAAGTGAAATAATAGATGTAAAATAATAGGCAATAATATTGACACATGGCAATAATTATAAAGATGTACTCTCCTTGAAAGGTTTGCTGTTAATGATAGTGAACAAAAATAAGTTTCTGTGTGGACTATAAACCAGAAGCCAATGGGTCTTATGTATGTTTGAGAAGAATCACTGACCTCAAGCTCCACTGGCACAGAGCAGAAATTCCAGAACAGGTTGCCCAGGGAAGCTGTGGATGCCCCATCCCTGGAAGTGTTCAAGGCCAGGCTGGATGTGGCTTTGAGCAACCTGTTCTAGTGGGAGGTGTCCCTGCCCATAGCCTGGTGGTTGGAACTACATGATCTTCAACATTACTTCCAACCTAAACCATTCTATGATTCTGTGGCCCAGATGATTTTTTTTTATTATTATTTTGTGCTTTAACACAAAGGAAGTTGAGACGGGTTGATAGGCACAAACCACATGCTTTATTCACCATTTTTGTAGTTGTTGACATATATCAACTTCAAGGTTAAAGGGGAAATTGTCTTCAGTGGTCAGCCAAGAAGAGATGCAGTTGGGAGTCCTCAGCTGAAGGTCCTTTCCTAGGTGCCCACTTAGAGAATGACAGCAGAGAATGACAATCATGTCAAAACCTGCCCTATAATTTTCTCTCTGTAAAATTACACCCTTCATTAAAGCCTGCTCAAGCTGCCTTTCAGTGATCTTTGTCTGATGACAACACTGGCACTGACTGGATTACGCTTAATTAGGTACAAACATTGCACACTAATTGGCTGCTAAGCCTTGTACACATCTGTAATTAGATATATTAAAATTACTATTATTTACTCATTATCGGTTGTATTTGTTCTAATATGGAGTCATCGGTCTAGAAGGCACCAGGTGGACAGAGTAGGGGAACCTCAGTGCAGGCTCTAAATTTTAACTGGACTGCAACACAATGAGAAGGAAGAGGAGAAGAGGACAGATGCGTGGCTGAGGGATAGGAAAGCAAACCTTTGGAAACACACCACTGCAAAGCCATGAGGAGAAGAGCATTGAGATACAAGCCAAGGAGCTGCTGTAGAAGCTCCAAGGTAAGTTAAGTGGAAGGCTATAAGCAAAAAAGACCTTTAAAAACTGCAAACGGAAGGCCTTAAGCAATAGGCAAGTACAAGCACTTAAGCACTGTGCAACATCTGGGTAACACAACCTCCTAAGCCTCATAAGAATGTCACAGTAGTAGGTAGTGGGGTTTTGAGCATTTCCTGCACTCTGGGTACACCTATAGTTTCAAACTAGCTCCTGCACTTGACACACAGTCATTTATGGGGAGTCTTGAGCTTTTATTTCCTAGTTTCATTTTGTATACAATTTGCAGTAGGTGGGTAAGATTAAAGAGTAAGGAACACCTAAATCTAGAACGAAAAAAGCAGAGCTCAGGAGCTGAATGTCAGTAATTGCATCAGGTGCAAAAATACAATTAGTGACATTATAATTACTAAAATTAAGTGTCAATTTATATGAGTATGCACTATAATACTTTTGACAGTCTCAAATATTGTGTGATGTCAAATAGAAACAGGATGACAGCTCTCCAATTTGTAAAGAAGTACTACTAGAATCATTAAAGCTCACTTAAAGGATTTTATTCTGCAAGATACAAAGACAGGAAAATTTTTAGTGCACAGAGGATAAGTGCTTATAAATGCCCAGTAAACCCATGCATACATCTGTAGCTATTAAGACAGCTTTTCTAAAACACAAACACGGTATATGGAATAACAAACCCTGCAGCAGCACCATGGAAGGCTTTGGTCCGAAGGAGAAAGTGATAAAAGGATAGGGGATCCACCTCATTTCAGATACTGCAGATGCACAGGTCGCACACTAGTTGTGTCTGTGTCTTCCTCTAGTCAGTAGAGAGAAACAGGTACCACCGGAGACAATTCTTACCGTATAAATATCCGTTTAGGATGCCTGGTAGTGAGATGAATCCAGGTGATTTCTCTCTTGCCATCTCCTGGAGAATATTTTCTCCAGCATGCCTCTCAAGATTGGCCCTTTAAGTGTGCGAGAGTTCTGCAACCATGAGGCAGTGATTTATTTTTTCCCTTCAAAACAGATTCACTTTCCTCTCCCACCTTCCCTCTCTTCTCCCTGTGTTTAGGTCCTTTTTGCTAGCAGGATGGTGTTTTTTTCCCCTTGTTGCTAGGTTGGTAGCCTAGTTTCCCAAGGAAAGGAAGCTTATGAGATCACACTGTCTGTGCAAGTGCCAGTCAGTCCCTCCTAAATAATTTTTGAGCCTGTGAGCTGAGTTTGATCAAACTTGACAGAGAATGGAAGTCTCAAAGGTTTGAGCTGCCTACAAGTGCTGGGAAAATAGGCAGGCAGAGGAAAAAATCCTGGGGAGTGCATCCACTGCAGAAACACAAGTCTATTACTAGGCACCAGAGAGTCCACAAAGGAAAGAGTCATTACCACTGAACACCGTGGGAGATACAATTTCACAGATACAGCAGCTCACAAGACAACTTGATTAATATGAGCATGGGCAAAATGTTCTTCTCTGCTTCTTCTAGAGCACAGGGTTTCCAGTTACAGGGCAGCAGGGGGGGAGCTCAGAAATGACAGGCCAGCGGAGTGAATTTAGAGCTAATTGCCACTACTTCTCAGGCCAGTACTCATACAAAATCTGCTCGACTTCCCTGTGACTCCGATACCCCCATTTGCATGATCTAGTTCACGCAAAGGATGAGATCAGAAACTTCAGGCCACGGACTAAGGCAAGAAGAGAAAGTCCTAAATCGGCGTGAGCTGGCAGAATGCCGCGGTAGTCAGTGAAAATGCCTTATAATGGGCCATCGTTTCTAAGCACATCCCCATGACTAAGCATCCGGCTCATTTTTCTTTGCATTTGTATATAGTACAGTTGTTAATGGCAATTCACTTAATATGAGCAGGAGTCGAAGACCAGCAAAAGCTGTGCCTGGTACATAGGCTGGCTCTCTCTTATTCCTGCTGTGGCCTTTCCTAGAAGGTCCGACACCTCAGAACTGCCTGACTAGCGAGCCTGAACAAACTCCTCACAGCTAGAAATGGGGAAAAACAAGCTATTCACACAGGTGGAATTCAAAGAGAAGCTGAAGTCACTCAGTTTACAGAAAAAAAGCCCCAAACTAAACACAGTTGACATTAAAATGGAGATGGGGGAGTTGTGCAACTTTGTGTGTTCAGTGAAATATAGATGTTTTCTTCTTCTCCTAAGCCTTCTAAGTATTGATGTGCCACATCTCTGATTTAGGTGGAGAGAGTACAAATCACCAACACCTGGGAAAAAAAGGGAGGGAGGGATGGAAGTGAAATGAACCTTTGACGCACAGCAAAAACAGGGAGCTCACCAGCAGAGAGTGACATGGCTGAAGACGGGCTGGGATCTCTGCAAGATGGACAGGTTTTGCAGCTGGTCCTCAACAGCCTGGCCAAGGACACAGGCTGAAATTCACAGCCTGAAATGCCTATAGCACAGCACCTACATTAGGTATGTCTGCTGCAACGTTCTTTAAAATGAGGCTTCTTCCATGAGAGATGTGAACCGCAACTTGTGTGCTCCCAGGGCTGAATATTTTCTGTTACACAGCAGATCTATGAAGCCTCAGGGAAGCATCCTTTACCTATTATTTGTTGATGTCATTTCAATCCAGATGTTTTTCTTCTGATGAAAGCTAAAAGGTAAAATAAGATCGTTGTAATTAATAAAGCCTACCTCCTCGTGTAGCATTTTTTACCCACCAGATATCTCAGTGTTACTCCCCTTTAATAGCCAGTAGAAGTAAGGGTGAAAGAGATCAAATGGAATGCCTTGGCAACAGAACAAAACTGAGTCTTGTATCACAGGTCTAGTAAAAGGAACAAGGGTGCCTATTAAGCCTCAAAAAAAAGGAAAGCTTAGGACAATCTTCTGACATACTGGATCCTTAAATGAAGCATTGTGAAACTAATGGAACCAATGCTTCCTGCTAACCAAGTATGCTCTGGATTTTTCGTCTGACAACATAATTTAGGGTTTCTTGGAATGTGGGAAATTAAATGGGGCTGTGACTTTACAGGAATCATTCCTTTGCGAAGGGCAGCTTGTGCCAGAGGACTGGAAAATTGAAAGTGCCCCAAAGGAGCACAGGAATAGGTAAGACCTCTTTCACTACCCAGTCAAAGTGAAATGCAGAAAGGGGCATAAATACTAAACTATCCATTTACTGTAAAACTTCTTATACTTAAGATACTACTAAGAAGTTTGACAAAGAGATGCTATATTGGACACTTGATTGGACTCTGGAAGTGTTTGGCAGAATTAGATCGTGTACCTAAGCATGTCCTGACAAAAACTTACTGATAGTTCCTGTAGCAAAAAGATGGTTTAAGGGAGGATAAATCCAACTAAAACAATTTCCATCAATATCAGTGATGACTTTTTTTAATGTTTTCTTCCTTTCTTCCTTCTCCTATTGTTCTTAATTTTTTGTTGTTGTTGTTGATGTTGTTTGACTGGCTGGAGTTTGCTTTTTTGTTCGCTGCCTTAGGGAGCATCAGTTTGAATATGCAGTAGAGTCCAAAGTGTTATAAAAATTGGTGGTACTAAAGGATGCACTACCCAACCACTCTTGAGTCTGCTGCTTCACAGGAAGGAAGAAAAAAAAAAAAAAAGTTGAAAAAGTGTCCTGCACATTTTATCTTTTATGTTTGAGAGAGCTAGTAAGTTTTTCACACTCCTTAATAAATTGATATAATAGGCAAGTCAGATGTATACACAAACATTTCATATTTTGGTGGCGTGGACCTGGAGTTCATATTTAGATAGCATCCCTGTCAGAGGCAAAACTGAGCTTTCAAAATCCTTACCCAGGCACGATACATATTGAGTTCAGAGGATAATTTTTCCCAGGGAACAACTGTGTATAGAAGGTCAGAGCTAGTTGTTTGTGTCCTGTAGCAGTGCTGTTTCTCTTGCTGAAGAGATTTCCAGTACCTGTGGGCATGGATTTCTGCTTGTGGGTAACAGCATTTGGGTGAACTAGTCTCACCTTCAGCAGGCTGTTTCCATCATTTCTTAATATCAACTTAGGACACAAACAAACAATAAATAAATAAAAAAACAAAGCAAACAATAAAAACAAAAAGCTAGGGTAGAGGCCACAGGCTGGGTTTCTGACCATTTGAATCATTTAAACCTATTTTTGCAGTTGTCTCCTGAGAGGCAAAACCTATGACAACACAACCTGCCCATCCATTAGCAAATTCTTAGCTCANAAATGGCTCTGAAAAATAACCTGGTTTGTCACCTCCTCCTGCTAGTCCTGCTAGCCACCTCCTGCATTGGCTTCACTCTGCAGCAGCAGGATCTGCAGTTCAGGCAGAAGGGAAGAGAAAAGCTGGAGGAGGAGGAGGAAGGGGGAAGACAGGGAGGCTACATACCTAGAAATCCAGGGCTATTCCTGCTGCCCACCCTAGAGGCACCACCCCCGCACCAGGCAGGAGGGAGGGAGGGAGAATCTGG